>VUQR01035493.1:9160-19228 GCA_015108515.1 Hemichromis elongatus
CAAAGATTAAACTGAAACACACAGACTAAATACCCACAGGCAGGGGCGCCGTAAAGGGGTGGAAGGTTAGGACGATTCTAAGGGCCCAGGCTGAGGAAGGGCCCAGAAGACCAGATCCTTTTTTGTTTCTTATTCCTTTTCCCTTTTTAATATGTACGTTAAATGTGCTAGGGCCCCTCCTACACATAATGTGTATTTTGTCTATTTTGGCCATAGATTAAATAATATTTAACAAATAATGTATTATAAAAATGTACTGTTTATGACACACCCCTCCCTTTCACAATGGTTCATTCCACCTGTCCATCCAAGCTACGGTCGCTAGCATAGCGTCTCTTGCTATGATGTAGCTCAGACAGTGACAAACGCAGGCATGTCGCATCATACAGGGTATGTTTATTGGGTTAAAATTTATCTGTGTAAAATGTAGAGGGCCCAGAAATTTTGGTTTCCATAGGGCCCAGAATTTCTGGCAGCACCCCTGTCTTCGGAACACAGCTGTTGTCATTGTAGCCAGATAGTTCAGTCTGTGTTTCTCCAACTATGACTTGAACATCTTAATTAATTTATTCACAGTTTGGATCTTCTTTTCCTCTTTTTAAACGAGACTGCTCAGAGAAGCCCCACCATGCTTCAATCCTAAAAATGAAAAGTCTATCTCTATTAATGCTATATACTGAAGGCCTCTAAGGTGGCAGTAATTAAACTTTTACTTAAAAAGCTATCAATTGGCCTATAGTTAGCTACGACAGCTGGGTCACTCTATAGGTCAATCCTTTTATTCAAAAGATTTTAGAAGTTTTAAAACAGCTAACTGATTATCTGCAAAGGAATGGTTTGAAGAGTTTCAGTGAGGTTTCAGCAGGTGCAGTTCTTGGCTTTGGCCATAGAGACAGTCATCTAGGGTGCCATCGTGTGCAGTGGAGTCAAAGCACCGTACGAAGACATACTTCTTTTTCCATGTGTGTATATAAACAGCAGATATACAAACAAAACATTGTATGTATGTATTTATGTATGTACAAAAAATTTGAAAGTGCTGAAAATTATTTAGGCATGTTTAAATGCACCATGCTACCACTGATAGGGTTTTTGTTTTTATCCCATCCTCCCCGGTCATGGAAATGTGAGGTTTCACCTGCACTGATGGGAAGAACCAGAGTGGTGACTGTGTGCGTACTAGGAATGAGAGACGGTTCCCAAGCACAGGGGTTTCATGCAACTTTTTCATGTACTCATTCAAATGCCCGTGTACAAGAGTGTGCATTGATTAATTGATTTCAGTTCTTTTTGTGACAATGATAAGATCAAAGAATATGCTCCCACTGTCCCTGGCAGCCATTTTGTTTACCACTGTCACGGTTACACAGCCCAACTCCCCTCCTATTTGCCACACCTGTCTAATGGACCACCCTTTGTTTTTTTCTTTTTTTCTTTTTTTTATGTGTGTTACCTGGTCAGTTTGTTAATTTTTGGAAAAACAAGACCATCAGTACTGCAAAGCAATTGGAGGCGGTGTCTGTCAGGCGGCTTAGTTGCAGGCCTGGGTCAATGGCGATAGAGACCTCGGACTCAAGTGGCATGGAAGCCTCGGGCGCTGTTCCTGGGTGCTCTAGACCACCAAGGACTGACAAATTTGTGTAGAGCAGGACAGATGCACAAAGAGCAGACTGCTAGATCAGGCTGAGGCCTTGCAGGGCATTTTCTGACGGCAGCTGTTTCTCAGCACAAGAAGGAGCAGGGATGTGCTCAAGCAAAGACGCTGGTGGCATGGAGCCCACAGCAGGCAGCAGAGTTGAGAACTCAGGGGACACCAGGAAACCAGCTGGGGCACCTCAAACTGAGCCACATACTATATAAAAGAAAAAAAAATTGCTCTTTTCTTTTTTCTTGTGTTGGACTCAGGCCAGACTGGACACCACAGTGAACCAACATCTCATTTCACACTAATAAGTGGTATTAAACAGTTGAACATGCAGTTTTCTTAGATAACATCACAGAAGACGTAGTTGTCTGCCTTTGTGTGAATTGCAATTGCAGAATAGTGCCACAAGGTGGTGCCATGCTCCTTTTTGTTGTGTTAGGCTGGAGCACATAACGGTGTACTACTGAGAGGGTGTGTCCCAATTCAGGGTCTGCAGCCTCAAAGGCCGCATTTTAAGGCCGATTACGTCGAAGGCTGTCCCATTTCAAAGGCTGCTCAAAATGCAGCCTCAAATGCGTCCTTAATTTCCCTGAATTTTAAGGATGGGTCAGGTGTGTCCTTCGTGGCCCAACCTATCCCATAATTCATAGTGCGGCGCTGGGTGTGGATAATTTTGCTGAAAAAAAATGGCAGACGGCTGAAACCAAACGGCCGAAGAGTAAACTTTTAAAAGTAAGTACTGAATATTATGTCACTTATTTATGTGCAAATATTCAATAATGAAGAACATTAAAACATTACTGTTGGCCACAGCTTCGGCAAAGTTATGTGACATTAGTGATGTTTGTACTTTCAGAGTTAACTTTTCAGCTGGCTTGGGTGGAGTATGCGCACAGTCCATGACCTCCTCAGCCACAGGGTTTGTCTCAATTTGAAGCCCCGCTAGGATATCAACCCTCAATTCCATCCAGCACAGAAAGAGAACTCAAGGTTCCATCAGTGCAGCATAATCTCTTTGGTTGCCAGCACCTGTGGAGGTTGATCTGAGCTGCTCTCCTCATCACCAGGGAGCAAATAAACGACTGGCCGACTGTCACAGGATAGCCTCACCTACCTACACTCCAGGTCAGAAGGTTTGGTTGTCGACAGCCAATGTTCCGTTGCGCACAGAGTCCAAGAAGCTTGCCCCTCACTTTATTGGGCCATTTAACGTGATTAATCCTCTAACTGCTCATTTAAACTTATCACAGAACATAAATATTCATAATGTGTAAACGTGACACTGGTGATAGTTTGATCGGAACGCATCTCCAAGCGGCCTGAAGGGGAGGAGATATTCTCTTACTCAGAGAACCAAGGTTACAATGTAACCGTACGTTCTCTATCATATCAAGACCATCTCTCCACTCCGTTACATATTCTATATATGGGGTAACTCTGGAATCTGCATCCAGGAATGTAACTAACTCCTTTTCTCCTTATTTCAGTGACTTAGAGTTTCATACTACCTCCCTTTTCTCCTCCACCCCAATTACTGGGTTCCTGCTCTGGACGCTACCCAGTTTTGGGTTCCCACACGTGTCCACGACATCCCCAAGGCTCCCTCTTGAACCCCCTCCCTGACCATTTAATGTGTAATATTGATTGTGTGACCCATGTAGTGCTTTTCCTCTTGGAAAAGCACTACACCCCCACCCCACCACCACCTTGGGACCGCCGTTGTGCTGGTGAAGCCAAAGGCAAGATATGCCTCATCATATTTAACAGTTTTTGGCTTGGAATGAAGTTGGTTTGAAAGCATATTTGGCGATGATTCATCCTCTGCTTTGCTTTTGTGTGGGAGCCCCATCAAAAACCTCTAGCAGTGTCTAAGCATCCTTTTTTTTTAATTCATACCATGCCCACATTGCAATGGCCAAGCGTTGCTTTCTTCGCCTGTCTGTTGCATACTGTAAATAAATTATTGAAATTTTTCCGTCACGTCACGTGCATTCAAGTGGTGTCTGCATTGATTCCCTTTCCCTGTGTGTCGGCCTGCTGGCCATGACACCTGTGATTATATCAGGCATTAACTGACCTTAAACAGAAGTCACCCATTTCCTTATATTTTTTTCTGTAATATAAACTTACCTTCAACTTTAATGAACAGATCTCAGATTTTTTCTTCCAAATCCCCAGTAGAATTTCTCACTAGGTTCTTCACTTTCAGCACCTTCTTTCTTTGTGAATTAAAGCACAATGGCACAAGGTGGTGCCACAAGTGTACTACTAAGAGATTAATAGGTTAGCAAGCTATGTTGCATTTGTCCTTGCCCATTTTTTCCTTTAGTATGACAAATCAGAAGTCACTGTACATTTTCAGGTGAGCCTTAGCCTAGAACAAAATTACAAGGAGACACATAGGCTTAAATGATGCTATTTTTTAAAGGGCAATGTTTCTAAATCTATTTACATTTGAAACTCTGTTACAGAAATCTGAATCTACAGAACCCTACACAGACACAAATGGAACAGGAGTGCAGAGGTTATTTGGCCCCAGACTAAGTGAAACAGTTACTCTTCAGTGTCCTTGATGATGCTGAAAGTAATTGGTTTTATAGTTTTAAATGAAAGGAAACTACAAGTGTTCAAGTCAAATCCTAATCCTTTAAATTACAAAACTTTAAAATTTTGAAGAAAGTTATTTTGTATAAATAACTCCATGCCAAATTTACAGAAACACAACAAATATTTAGAGACTCAAGGCTCATCTGTCTACCAAAAGAATTATCTGCAATAATACAAAGAGATTTTTTCCCTGCCATTTGTCAAAGCTCGAGTGAAACATGAATTTTACAGAACAAATGTCTTTCTTTGGGCCAATTCTGATGTCAGGATGCCAAAGCTTCAGCATAAGGAGCCGTCTGCAGAACTACATAGAAGGTAAGTACATTCATACAGTGATAAAACAACAGGAAGGAGGCTTCATTCAGATCAGCGTGATCGTCAAACAACCACTAATCTGGACAAAAGATTAAATCAGGTATGCAGGGATAAAATATTATTAAAACAAAACTTGAAAACCAATTCAGTGTATCTGAACATTTAGTCCAACAAAGAACAAACAAGAAAGGGGGGGAGGGGTAACTCTTAGATTAGGTGATAATTTAACTCGTGGTTGCTTCAGTCTGATACACAGTGTGCCATTTCCTGTTTGGTTAATGCAGCTGCATTTGACACAGCTATCTGGTTTACCGTAAATAAGAGGAAGTAAATGTTTACAGTAAAACTGTAGAATACTGTGTGCATAAACATCAAGGCCAGCTTCATTGTTTTAATTCAGTTGGGCAAATGAAAGATTTTAAATAATAAAACAACCTATAAAACAAATGTATCCAGCATCTAAATTAAGATAAATATGTCTACTATTAACTGAGTTTAAATGGGAATTAATCCCATAGCCTCCTTGTAGATTGTGTTTTATGATGACTTAAGACCTAATTTATAATTAAAAGATTGCCTTTTTGTTATGGTTTTCTGTGAAAGGTTTAGACATTTATATGTCAAACCTACTGGAGTTGAAGCAAATCATTTGTTGGATATAGTAAAATCCGTCAAAGCTGACAGAATTCCCAAAATGTTGTTAGAAAATAGCAGCAGGTTTTTCGATGGTGTTTTTTCAAATATCATACTTCATACCTTTACCCTGAATGCAACCGCAACCTGTTCAAATGTTGTTGGTGAATAAAATTAATACTACAGGCAGAATGAAAACAGAAACTAGAAAGGTGCTAAAATAAAATTTCCCTGGGTAAACTCCAAATTTAGAGAGATGTCTTTTTAAAAAGATTAAGTGAAACCAAAATGTTTCTGACTCCTTGACTGTATTTGTCTTGATTTCAATTTCATGTAGAAGAAAAAGTCTGAATAAGAAGGAAGACCCTTTTGACCAAGTGGAGAGCAGCGTTTAACCAAGGAGCAATAAGGGTGTTTTTTAGCTTTTAAGGTAAAAAATCATTTATTTACAATAAAAACAAGCCGAGACCGAAAAAAACTGCTGTCACTTTCAGATGCTAAACTAAAAGGTGCACCTATGCTTCAGCTCTCTCAATAACTTGTGCCTGTGTCGCCTCCATGGAAGTGTGGTCATCGTCGATTCTTTCTGCCCATTACCACTGTTTTCATAGCTGCTACCAGGACTGACCCTTCATCCCTACCGCCAGACCCTCTTATTGGTCTTTGGTGGCTGAAAGGCTCACCCTGATTGGCTAATGGTCATTCCAGAGCGTGAACTCTCCCAGGTGAGGAAAATTAGTAGTTAGGGTGAGACGTCCTGGGGAACATAAAGTAATAACAAACTTCACAATAAAAGCATGCAATAACACTCATAGATGTAAAAATTAAAAGCACACTATAAAAGATAAATAAAAGATTGAAACATCAAACTTCGAAGTTTAGAAGTTAACTGATCTTTAATGCTTTTGCTTAGTTCCTTTTCATTGGTCTACCATTGTTTCTAGTTTTATTTCCTGACTGTTGTTCACCTTTGTTGTGTTCAGCTGTGTTTAGTTTCCCTCCTGTTTCCACCTCCCTCATTACGTCATGTGACTTTATAGCCTCAATTTGCCTGTTGTGTTGCATCATACTGTGTTCATCTCTTTTTTTTTCTCCAGTTCTTTTTTTGTTTTTTTTAGTTCTGAACACTGTTTGCCACAACAAAGTCAAATTTTTGTTAACTTTTAGTCTTTTTCAGCAGACTGCATTTGGATGTAATGTAAAGCCATACAAACATGAACAGTTATTTGTTGTGAAGATATCTTTCATCTCTTAGTTTTACATTTTTGAGAGGCGATGAGCCAGATGATTGGGTGAAGGAAATGTTGGAAATATATTCTCCAGCGAGAAAGAGTTAGGTTGATAAATCCTGCAAAGTACCCTATAAATCTGTGTTTCTGAACATCAACTATAAAATAAGTTGAGTAGCAGAAACAGTGGGACTAACTAAGGTCAGGATGTTTAAGCCTCTGTGTTCACAGAGGTACATAGAAGGTAAAAGCATTCATGTGGTGATAAAGAGGGAGATGCAGTCAAATCTGAAAATAAACTGCTTTTTGCAGACTGAAACAGGTATGCGAGGGTTGACGCTTAGATTTTATGATAATTTAATGTGTGGTGTTTCACGTCAACCACATTGTTGACTGACACACAGTTTGCTGTTTCCTGTTTGGTTAATGCAGCTACAGTTCCCACAGCTATCTAATTTACCATAAATTAGAAGAGGAGAATGTTTTCAGTATGACTGTGAGTACTGTGTATGCAAAAACTATGGGCGACTGTTTGAACTGTGACAAGAAAAAAAAAAAAGTTAAGACAAATATTAGCAGCATCTAAAGATAAAGTTTTTTAAAAAGTACATGACTATAACAATGTCAATGAATGTCAAGCCCTTACTTCTAGTGTTTTTTGTTTTATTATTATTTAAGATAGCATTTAAAAATAAATACACAGCCTTGTTGTCGCTGTTGTTGTTGTAGTTTTATGAAATACTCAAATAACTTTAAGGCGGAAAATCACAAACAGCAATGTCACAGGTAAAGATAGGAGACTCACATACTGCAAAATTGTATTAAACCTGGATTATCAGTACATCTATTCTGATGACACACAGTTGTTTTTACCATGCCATGCTTACAGTATCTTGTCAAATGTTTTTGTGTTACACATTTCCATGTTCTGAATTGATCTTGCTGAATGGCTGGTTTACACAATTTTGTTATCCTTTATTTTAATAGAGAGTGAAATTATCAATGCAACATGGTGTAGCCCACATGTTCACAGCTTCCTGAAGTAATCATGATTAAGTAATTATTTTTACCTTTAAAACATTTGCTTTCTCTTATTATGATTAAAGAAACATTGACTAAAGTAAAGGTAAATACATATACAGCTTTCAGAATAAATATTACAAAATGCTTCACAAAAAAATGCTAAAACATCAAAACAAAATGTTAGCCAAAAGTTTAAGAAATTAGTTTTACCTGCTTCTTAAAAGAACTCACCCAATCCAGAGATCTCAGGCTCAGCTACTTGTGATGAGCCATCTTTTAAAGTTGCATTAATTTCCTTAGCAATCAAAGCTGACAGTCATCTTAGGGAAAGAGCCTGTGAAAAGAAAAGATAAAGTAAATTTTGAACAACAACCACTGCTTTTTCGGTCACCCTCCTTGTTCCTCTCTGTCTTCCCTGGAAGAAGATCCAAACGTGTTGATGTTGCTCAACTGAGTAAAACTAACCCTGGTGGAGAGACAGAGGAGGATTGAGGGTAAGGTGTTTGTTGGAGTTAACTGTTAAGTGTTGCCATTATTTTGCATAGAGGTTTAAACCTTGTTTGAAATGTAGAAATGTCCTATCTATCTCCTTGTCTGCGGGAAAGAGTACTGTATGGATTTCACATGAAGGTCTTGGTGTGAGTGACTTGTCTTTACGGCCCACCTGGGGGGCTGACCATCACCCTTTTGGTAACACCAGGAAGTCACCCACACACACACACACACACACACGCACCCCCCCACACACACACAGACAGGCACACAGACACACACTTTGCTTTAACCTTTTGTGACCATATGTGTACAGGAGGTGTTTGTGAAACTGTGTGTGTCAATAAAGGCTGCAGGGAAGCTCTGACTCTTTGGAGTTGGCTTAGAGGCAGGTAAGGAGCTTCAGCTCCTGAACCTGGTTCTGGCTGCTTCCCCTGCGCAAGTAAGAAATGGATCCAGCTGTTTGCCTTCTTCTGTTCATGGGTGAATAATCTCTGTTACCAGCGGGGCCTGCAAGCAGCAGGACCCAACAGTGTTCCTTTACTGTGGACACCTGCAGCCAAATAGAACAGTATGCAGTAAAGGTAGGGATACTTGTTGGTGGTTATTCCTCTGCTGATCACTGCCTGCAACTATCTTTTTTAAGCAGAGCACTCTCTCTGAAGTCCTTGTTGACTCTGGTATAGAACAAAGCCCATCAACTGGGAATCTCCACCAAACCATTAACCAATCATCTTTCAAACTTTGCCCTAAACAGAAAATAGCTAGTTACCATTACACATTAGACTGAGCCCATTCATTTCATTATCTATAAAAACCTGAATACGTAGAGTTCTTTGTTTTTTCTGCACCTCACAAATCTGATCCTAAAAAAATCCCTGGCTAGAAGGACACAACCCACATATAAGTTGGTCAGAAGAAAGAACTAAGTTGAAGTTTGCCAGTCAAACCTCTTACAATCAGCTAACTCAGTCTTTGGGCCTGCTGTGACTCACCTAATCTTTCTCTAATCCTGAGTAGTTCCGCTAGAGCTGGCTTTTTGTTGAGTAGAAAGATTAAATTCTTACACCATGTATTTGACTAAATCAAATCACTAAAAGAAGAACAAGTGGAAAGAAGTGTTTGATAATCACTAGGACACTTTGAGTACTTGGTAATATCTAAAAAATCCACCTGCAGTATTCCAAGACTTTTTTAATGACGTCTTCAGAAATTTCGTGAATGTGGTTGATTTTTTTTTTGCCTTGACAATACTATGATTTTTTTCAAGGATCTATATCAGTTTCACCTCTATGCCAAGAAGGTTTTTTAGGAGATTAAACAAGGATTCATCACAGTCCCAGTTTCACTCCAGCCTTCAACCCTATAAATAATAAAGTTTGATGCTTCAGTCTCTGGGGTGGGGGCAGTCTTCTTACAGTAGTAGTCTGACCCAAAAGGTAAACTACACTCGTGCACATTCTACTCATAGTGTCTAACTCATTCTGAAAGAATTATGAAATCAAAAACTTTGATCTGCTAGCAGTTGAACTAGCATTTGAAGAATCATCAAAATTTGTCATATCTTCAGTCACCTACAACATCTCAATTCCAGGCAAGCTAGATTATAATTGTTCTTTGGCAAATTTAAATTCACAATGACTTACCGCTCTGGTTCCTGATTTTCTGTACCTGGGAAAATTAAGATGTCATTCAACAGGCTAAGCAGAATGAACATGATTCAAGAATCAGCTTCACAAACCAACTGTATGTCCTGTCTTTGGTCCACTCACAAGTTATCCACTAGGTCCACACCATCAGGTTTACCTGCCATTCAGGGGTAAGCCACACCCTTTCCCTCGTCACATGTTCTTTCTGTTGGCCCTCTATTGGCAAGGTTATAAAGCAACACAATCCAGAAAGATCAGTTTGCACAAGAAGTAAGAGCAACTCTAAGGCCTGTTACAGCTACTGTGTATACCTAGCTGCCCATGATCTTGCCAATGAGCCAATAACTAATATTCGAAAGGGCAAAAACACAGGTCTTTCAAAATGAATTGCTCATTGCTTTCCATTTTAGAAATCGCAGCGTTTTAAAGTTTAACTGCATACTACATCTGTCAAAAAAAAAAAAAAAAAAAACTA
>VUQR01035494.1:34630-52130 GCA_015108515.1 Hemichromis elongatus
TAATTTATATTTATTTATTTTTTTTTATATTTTATATATATATATTTTATATATATATATATATATATATATATATATATATATATATATATATATATATATATGTATATGTATATATATATATATATATATATATATATATATACACATGTATATGTGTGTATATATATATATATATATATATATATATATATATATATATATATATACACACACACATATACACATATATATATATATATATATATATATATATATATCTATGTATGTATGTATGTATGTATGTATATATACATATATATATATATATATATATATATATACACACATATATATGTATGTATATATATATAGATATATATATATATATATATATATATATATATATATATATATATATATATATATATATATATATACACACACACACACGTGCGTGTGGCTTTTAGCTGCGTCTCATGGTTTTCCCCCCTGTTCTCTGTAGGTGTCGCTCTAACTCTGTGATCTGCCACCTGTTGCTCTGCTTTTTCTTCCTCAACAGGTTCTCCTCTGTTGATTCTCTGCTGAGCCCCAAATCTCAAAAATAAATAAATAAAACTCACAGGTTTTATTTTCAAAATACAAACGTGTTTGGAATCCAACATTGTGACTCTGTTTCCACAGTCATGTTTGCTTCGCTGTGGGGCCACAGTGTGTGAAATCTGCCTTGATATTAGATTGAAGTCTAAGGAAGGAACAACACATCAGTCACTGTACGCCCAACAGGCTTCCAGACATGGAGTCAGAGTAATCCATTGTTGGCTTCTACCCCATCTGCTGTAACAGCAGCTACATCACCGTCTCACAGTGATGATGTCAGAGGGGAAGCGGCCTGCTGAACCCGGCACAAAGTGGCACAGACGGCCGATCAGCGTCCCCGGGTCATGACAGGAGAGGAAGCAGAGTGTCTGGGCATGATGGGCACACAGTGGCACTGTCTGCAGCTGAACACACACTCGCACACAGGCACACTGTGTATGTTATTTTTGCATGTGGTGCACAGCATAAATTAGCATAAATTTAGTTGATTTCACAAAATTTTTAAAAGCTTTTAAAATGTCTTCATCACGATCTCATCTTCCACTTATTTTCTCGATTTCTGAAAAGCCCTGAGTTGATTTGTTTGCACCTTTGAAGATCATCATTTCACAACAATTAGCAGAAATAACACTAATTTCTCTGTAAACGATTTCTTCCTGTTGACTCATCAGGGTCAAGAGTCAAGGCTGGACATAATTTAGCATTATTTACATGCACATGGGAATCCTGGCTTTGACACTGTAGGGCTCCAGGATTTCAGCATTTCAGCTGACGCATGGATGCAGTGATAAAGCAAAATAGTGTCTGACTGAGGTATTTTTAAATCAATATATTTTTCTTTTGCTTTGTGTGTAGCTGTTAAATCTCTAACTCTAGCTGTCAGATAAAACAGCAAAGCCAAAGCTCCGTTTTTGTTTTTGCCTACTAATTTTACTTGATTTGTATTTTCAGTTCAGTGTGCAGTATTTTACAAACATCCCACCTGACCAGCTACTTTGACATCACCTATGCTGTATAAAAATCATAAAGAGTGACAGATTTGAAACTGATAAGACTTTGAATTTCAGTCTTAAGGGGAGGACTCAAGGCTGGAAAAAAAAATCTGTATTCACCACCGAGGCCACACCCTCTATCTTCTAGAGCATCCATCGTCCCATCATTCATCCAGTTCGTTCCTTATTACCCAGACTTTTCTCTACACTGGCTGATTTTTCTCCCTCCTCTTATTTCTTTTGTCAGCTGAGCACATTTTAACCTTACCTTGCATTCCCCATTGCTCATTTCCTTTCTGTTCTTCATGTCCACGTGTCAGGTATTCCCTTTTTTTTCTTCTCTCTCTATCCAACTTTTCTCTTCCGTAAGATAAAAGTATTTACAGTCGGTTCTCCCTCAAACTTCCCCACTATTTCCGTTCTCCGCCTCCCTCCCGTTCCAGCCCCCTCCTCAGACTTTGGCTCCTCTCCCTTCTCTTCCCACCATCTCTCTCCAACTCCCAAATCCTCCTGTCCTCTCCCCCATTTCCCTCCTCCACCTCGGTGTTTATTCACTTTTCATCTTTTTTCTCAACTCTCCCAGTTTTCCTCTCACTCCTCTCCCTTCATCCCCCTCCTCCTCCTCCACTTCTCTGTGCAGCTGGTGAGGCCCTTCCATTAGTCCTGACATGCAGAGGCACTGATTCTGTAAAGGTTGCGACCCCTCGCAGCGGGTTTCACCAGGGCTTAGTCCTACACGCTCACACATCTGCAAGCCCCGGGACGTCCACAGCGTGCACAACTCTCCCTTTACACTGCACGCTCGTGCACACGGAGCCGCACAGGTAGACACCCGCATCAGAGAGGATGTGATATGTACATAGTGATGCAAGGGGAAAAAATGCACAAATATGGAAGCACACACTCTCACACATACACACAACTCTGCTTTCGTTGTAGTGCCTCTCCCTCAGCAGCACCAACTGACTGCACAGCTGTGTGTGTGTGTGTGAGAGAGAGGGACAGAAAAAGAGGGAGAGAGAGAGAGTCAGATGTGCAATGAGAGAAATCCTGCTTAATTGGACTGCTGCAGGCTTGGGAAAGACCCACAGCCACTCTCTGCTTCTCTCTCTCTCTTTATCACGCCTCTCTCTCTCTCTCTCTCTCTCTCTCTCTCTCTTTGTGTCAGCAGCTGTAGTCCAATTGTCCTTCTATTATCTTCCGTTTCTATGATCAACATCAGGTGTTTATGTTCAGCCTTCAGGTTTGCCTTGGAGTTTTGTGTCCTTTCACAAACACAGAATCAGTTGAAAATAGTCAGAGAAGTTCTGGAGTGCTGCTTTAGTGCTATTATACTGCTGCATGAAACTTTATCTGAAACCAACTTTGGAAACTGGAATAAGTATAAGAAACGTTATTGTACAAGCACCAGTGGTGGTGGTGATGCTTTAATTCTTCGTGGCACAGATTCAACGAGGTGCTGAAAACACTTCTTCGTGATATTTTGGTCCACAGTTGCTGTTCATCCATGATGCAAACCTCCTGTACCTCCACATCCCAAAGCCGCTCTGTTGGATTGTGAAGGCCATTTAAGATCAGTGAACTCACTGTCCTGTTTAAGAAACCACTTTAAGATGATCTGAGCTTTGTGACAAGGTGTGTTATCCTGCTAAAACAGTACACTACAGTGATTAAGGGTTGAATGCAGACACATGGTATGAAGAAAGAAGTGTGTGCCAAGATAATATCGCTCACATCATTACACCACCAGCAGTCTGAACCAGCTGATATGAGACAGCATGGATCCAAATTCTCGCACTGCCATCTAAATTTTGCAGCAGAAATTGAGACTAATCAAACAAGGTAACGGCTTTCCAATCTTTCTAAACAACCCTAGAGATGCTGGTGTGGGAAAATTCCAGTTAATGTTTGAACTTCTGCAGGTGATCTTCACCATGTTTAAATTAGGGCTGGGTAACGTCATTTCTAGAATCGGTTCAATTCCGATTCACAAGGTCCCAAATCAATTTGATTAATTCAATTTGAATCAGGGAAATTTTGCCTCAGACAGTCAGAAATATTGTAATTCTGATCACATATAAGTACATATCCATATTTTTTTATATGTATAAAAAGAAAGCTGACACTTGTGAGACTTTATGAAAGGTGTAAGCATCACAACAGATGTCTTTGTCTCAAAGTTACTGAGCATAAAACACTGGCCTGGTTTTTATAGCAGATAACCTTAAAAATATTCTGCATTAGAACAAAACTCAAGAAAACAATGAATCAACATATGAACATATACCTGATGCTGCTGAAGTGAAGCAGAGCAAAGTTACAGAGGTTTTTATTAGAGATACACCTTTGCATAATTTTAAAAGGTTTACATTTCTTCAGTATTTAACAGCAGAAATGCGGCTTTCTTGTCGGACGTCATTTAAGTAAAAAAGGAAGAAAAAAAACACAGTGGCTGACAGCGCTGTAAACAACGATAGACGGGTAGGTAATAAGCAAGCGAATGGGAAACTGTTTTTGAAGTCCACTGACAGAGAGAGAGAAAGCTGTCCATGAAGACTGATTTTATGGTGGAGAGGAAATTCATGACGATGTTTATGTGAAGCGTAGTTTGGATCTTCTTTTGCTGCTTGTTCGGTCAATTTTGGTTGGAGGAAGATGAAAACTGCACCTTTAGAGTCTAGTCGGGGGTCCGCGCTTTGTATTTACGTCTTTGTGCAGAATCCGTGTACCTCCTCTCATTTACTGTTTTAGCTGATTGGTGGTTGTCGAAATTTTGTAAGTTTTAACCTGAGATTCTGGCGTTTTGGGCAAAGTGCATTATTTTTTTTAAATCGATTCAGGATTTTAATGAATGATATCACGTTATTCAAGCTAGAAGCGATTTTAATCGGAAAATTGATGATAAAAACCCAGCTCTAGTTTAAATGCATCTTTTGGCTGATGAGACATTTGCATTAATCAGCTAAACAGGTGCACCTGACAGGCTTGTCATTAAATGCAATATAACATGCAATGTAATTAAAATCAGATAGATAGATAGATAGATAGATAGATAGATAGATAGATAGATAGATAGATAGATAGATAGATAGATAGATAGATAGATAGATAGATAGATAGATAGATAGATATGGATGCATTAACAAAAATACAATTATAACTCAGTCTCATATATTTACGTTATATGTTACTGTTACAAAATGGATTAGATCAATATAACAGATTTATAGATTGGAGTTCCAGGTTCATGGAGCGCATGTGTCCCTCTTACAAAACCTCGGTCAGTGGTAGTTGTGCATCCTGTGACACCCCATCCCATCACCTCTGCTCCCCATCATAATCAATTTTCATATTGTTATAGCTGACAGTTTTTAAAACTGTTTAGCATAACTATAAATCCTCTTATCCTTTCCAGGGTCGCAGGGGCACTGGAGCCTATCCCAGCTGTCTTAGGGCAAGAGGCAAAGTACAGGTAGCCAGTCTGTTGCAGGGCTAACCATTCATCCTCACATTCACACCTATGGGCATTTAACTTCATTTTAGAGTTACCAATTAACCTAACCCCACTAACTGCATGTCTTTTGAATATGGGAGGAAGCTAGTCTTCCCAGAGGAAACCTATGTAAACATGGGGAATACAAAGTCCACACAGGTAAACCCTAGCTTGATGGTGGACTCAGGAACTTCTTGCTGTGAGGCAATAGTGCTAAGCACAATGCCACTGTGCTGCCTTTTAGTATAACTAGTGAGGGGTATTAAGGAAAACGTAATATAAAATATTAAGGAACCTCATTAAGGAAAATTCCATCACAAAAACATGTAAACATAACAAAATCTGAAAATATATTGGTGCTTAGCTTGAACGCGATCACTGTTCATGTCTATATGAAGTGAAAATTAAAGTGATGCAACACATTAGCCAAACAGTAACTGTAGCTCAGGAGGCCCTCAGCTAACTGACCAGTTGGTGGTTTGATCCCTGGCTGCTCCAGTCTGCTACCTGAAAGTTAAGATGTGCTACACCAAGTTGCTCTTAATGCATCTGGATGCAATCGGAGTATCAGTGTTTGCTAGGAAAAAATGAATAGAAATACAATATAAGAATCAGCCATTTAACCATAAATAAAGTGCTTTAATAGCAGTTAAATGCATTAAAAGTTGCTCTTTAATCAAGTTAAAGTTTGTGTTTATTTGTCCTTAATCTAAAATCCTCAGCAAGAAAAAAGAAACCAGAGCCAGAAAAGCAGATAAAAATCAAATGTATGTTCCAATGCTGGCATTTAATGTTAAAATAAATAGATAGAAATTATTTGTTTGATTATCACTTGACTATTTCCTATAGCTGAAACATTTTGCTGATGTTCTGTGTTTTTTACTGATCTTGTAAATTGCTTTTAAGTTCCATCAGTATAAAGCAGAAATTACTTTTGAATTTTGTTGCCCTCAACAATCATAAACAGTTTTGTTTTTTTTAATTTTGTTTTTATTCTTAACAATTACATACAACAATAATGTTTTACTCCACAGAGTCTTACAGAAAATAACTTTTGGGGGCCATTTTAACAAAGTCTTTATGTTATTTGTTGCTTTTTTTGAATGAACCTGCTGATTTTTCCAAAACAAAACATCTACTTTCCTACCAGTCTTACCTAGCACCCCCTACCTTGTTTTTCTCTACCAGGTTATTTCTCCACCTCTTGCCACCATTTTCTCTCCTCCTCCCTCCTCTGTTCCTCCCTCCTCCTGTTCGGAGCCTGTTGCTGCTCACTGTAACTGGCAACTTTGCTTCTCTCCCCTTTTGTGGCGATGACAAAGAGGGCCAGTGCCCTCTCGCAGGCTATGTTACAGACTGTCACATGAGGCGGACACTCTGGGACGGCCCGGCGTTATCTACTGTGACAACTCCGATTACTTCCACAGCCTCCCATCTGATCAGCACATCCAATTCAATTAGTGGCAATTAGTCCTGGTCCTCCCTCCTCTTCCTTCTCCTCCCTCCACTGCCACCTACCTCCTCACTCACCCGCTGTGACTCTTCAAAAAAGCTGCCAGGCTTTGAACAACTCGCTGAATCGGACTGGCTGGTGGACAGCTTTGAATTTTGGATTTCAACTTGTAGCCCCCCAATCCTCTCAAGCACCTCCCGCCACCCTCGTCCTCATCCTCCAATTATCCAGCACACACACACAATGACTCATTCACACATTCATACTCGTACGCACCACCAGAGCACATATTTAAAGTGACACATCACCTAGAAACCGCAGTTTTCCGAACATGAACTCCCACAGATCCGATTCAGTAGCACTGAGGAATGTGCATGAATGAAGGGGATAATTTACATGTACGGTACATAACCATGCAAACGTGAAAGCTGCAGCAAAACTCAAATCACAAATCTTCAAATGATTACACAGCAGAAACATGGCATTATTGCCAAACTGTACAGATTTCTTTAAGCATTTTGAATAGTTCACGTCTTTTGTTTTGGTTTTCTGATACTGCTATTTTAGAGACAATTTGTATAAAACTGCATTTCCAAAAAAGTCTATTTAAAAGGTAAATAGAAGCAGAATGCATGACTTACAAATCTTATGAACCTATACTGTATTTGTAACTGGTGTGTTCCTGCTTTGTGTCTGACAATAAAGTAAAAGAACAAAGACCTCCAAGTCATTAATTTGCCCACTCCAGCTCCTACAACCCAAAGCAAACAGTATGGAAAAGGATTAGCTCAACCCACCACAACTTCCAAGCTAGCAAGAACGATATATTTATGCTAGCGTTAACGGTGCCTAGAACACATATGTGGCACAGACACACTACACGTTTACAACATCTGACAAAACAGGCACAATGATGACAATAATTAAACTAAAATCAGAATCAGAAACATCAGGGTGTATAAATATACATTATATATGTGTTGTACAGTGTCTGAAAAGAAATGACACCAACCTCTCCCACATGGGGATTGTAGAAAAGGGGAGAGGCCAAAGGGTACACTGTATTTATAGGGTTGCACCAAAGAAGAAGATGAACAATGAGGAGGGGCTCTAACTGATAATGAAGATACTTACAGGCTTGGACGTCCTAATAGTCAGGTATAAAAGGAACGGTTTGGGGTTTAGAATAAGTAATTATAACAATATGTAATTTATAACCGGGTTACATATTCACACTACAACACAGAAAACAATCAAATGTTAAAACTGAGAAAATTTGCTATTATAATAAAAAATGAGCTAATTTTGAATTTGATGGATCTCAAACCAGTACATAACTTTCAGCATTGATGGTGCCTTTGCAGATGTGCAAGCTACTGATTCTATAGGCACTGATGCACCCCCATACCATCAGAGATCCAGGCTTTTGAAATGAGAGGATACCTTGTCCACTTTTTCCAAAAATAAGTTCTGGTTTTGATTCATCTGTTCAACAGAACAGTGGACAGTGTTTCTGGATCATGATCACGTATGGCTTCTTTGCTTTAACACATTTGTGGATGACACAGTCATCTCTGTTCACAGACAGTGATTTCTGGAAGTGGTCCTGAGGCTGTGCAGTGGTTTCAATGACAAAGTGTGAGTTTTTATCACAACGCAGCTTGAGAGCTTGGAGATCATAAACGTCTGATACAGATGTTCAGCCTTGTCCCTCATGCACGGAGATTTCTTCATTCTCTGAATCTGTTGATGATATTAGGTACAGTGCTATAGATGATGAAATAGTCTTTCTAATTTTACATTCAGGAACATTAATCTAAAATAGTTTCATGATTAGTTTCTTTTTAGTATCACTTACTTTTCCAGCCTTTCGTTGCCCTGGTCCCAACGTCTTTGAGAAGTTTTGTCATGAAATAGTAAAATCTCCCAGTTTAAAAGCAATAATAAGTTTCATATGTTCTATTTTGAATGAAATACACAGCATCCCAACATTTTTTACAATTGGGATTATACTTAGCACACTGCAAAACAGCTGAGCACCTTGAGCAGATTTATTTCAATACGGAGATGGTGGAGACCAAAAAAGCTCATCTCTGACACATAAAACTGCTTAGTTCACAGAAAATAACTCAGGTAAATGTTAAACATTAAAGCTATCTGATGAAGAGTGGTGAAGAATGACATTTCTGTATTATCTTTATTATCGACCTCAGGTTTGTCTTGTGAGCTCTCGTGGAGGCCCCGGCCCCTGGTTTCACACCTGCTGACTTAAGTTATAAATTAACACATTAACAGTGTAGCTTAGTATGTACAAACAGTGCTTCAGAGAGCATACCAGAAAATAGTCTGAACCAGTGCTCCCTCATTCCCACCCTCCCACCCCCTCTTTACTGTGGGGTTGCGCACACCTGGCCTTCACAAATTAGGGCCCTGGAAAACCAGCAAGCGGAGAGAAAAGCGGGATGCGTGGGGGAGCGAGGGGTGGGGAGAGGGGGCGTTCGGTCGTCGGGGTCTTTCAGCATTCCGATGGAGCAAAAAGTTAATGACGGGCCTATTGTGTTGTGAGAAAGCTGGCCGGAGGAGAAGTGTTACGGGGAATCACCGCTTGTGCCAGTGAGCAGCGACAAAAGGGGGCTGGCCATAGGCCGCACTGAGTTTTTGCCTTATTTGTATCACTTACATGTTTGCACATGTGAAAAACAAAAAATGCACTCAGTGATGCTCACTTCTGCATGCAAACATACATCTTAGGAGTAAAAAACCTTTAAATAATGAGCAGACTTTATTTATTTGCAACAAATAAAACACCTGGATGATTAAGAGCGCTCCAACTGGGTTGTAGACAGTTTTGGCTCAAAAATAAATGAAAATGTTTGAATTTTTAAATAATTTTTAAAATCATATCCTATCCCCTTCTTACCCCTAATCCCTCCCTTTCCTCCCACTTCATAAAAGCCGCCCTAACATGCCCGCCTTCCCTGCAGGCCTTAATGCATGCTGACAGTTTCCCTCCGTAATTGGTGATCACACCCAGATGGATGGTTCCTTAATTTGCTGTTCCCAATAAAGCCAGGCAGCTCAAGGGGAAAGGGGCAGCAGGGGGAGTTGAGCTGTGAGGTTGTAGCGATGGTGGTGGTGGGGCAGTGCTTGATTTTGTTGGTTATAGATACAAGAGCAGTAAACACCCTAGGCTGTGGGCCCGACAGTTTGACCAGGCCTTTGTTCACACATCCGCTGAATAGCAGAAAAGCGCCCCCCTCCTCGTCCTCCTCTTCCTTTATTTTTTCCTCTTTCCCATTAATCCCAGTCTGCTCCCTCTCTCTTCGGGTTCCTCTGTTTTCAGTCCGACCCGGAAAAGAGCACTGCGTGAGCACTGGAGGATGTGTGCGTGTGTGTCCTGAGTTTGAGCCAAGGGTGTTATACGCAAATGATCTCTTGTGTCTGTGTGTGTCCATTCCCTTTTCACCGACTAAACGGATTGCTGAAGTCAGAGTGAATAAGGTATGAATAGAAGCAAAGAACTAAGTGAAGTTTCCAGGGTTATAGGTTATGGTCTGGGCAGGAACCTCAGATCATGTGTGGTCGTTTTTGGCTCTATTAGGGAGGACACAAATAGAGTGACGGACAGAGACGAAGCAGAAACCCCCACTACTAATGAGGGCAACCTGCAGTGACCCCAGCGACGCAGAGTGTCAAGTCCAACCTGTTGGGATGATCTATGTGAATAACAATAATATAAAAGTGAGGCCTTTGGCCAGACACAGGTGGTATAAGGGAGATACAAACCAGTGGAAAAAAGCTGAAATCAAGGGGTAGTTCAGTACAACTGATAACTCCTGTTACATGACACAGCATGACAAACTGCTGTAATTCATTCAATTTATGCAAAACACTGCATTTTTTTTACAGTCATCAACAGCAACTGGAGACTCCAGCTTGTTCATGTGAACGTGGAGTGTACTTCATACCCTAAGGTTAACATTATTAAACAAATATCTGTACTTTGACTCCTTACATTTTCAAAACAAACCTGGTACTTTTGGTTTAAGACATTTGAGGCCATTAATTCTTACATGTTCAAACCAGTGTGAGTCTCAATAGTAGTTTGTAAACGAGTGCAGATGTCCCTGAGTTGTGCTCTGGATACTACAGCATCTAACTAGCGCTACAGAAGAAAAGCGAGCATGAAGGGAGTGGCAGGTTATTTCAAATGCTACGTTTCCATCAGCTCAAAAAACATCAGCAAACACACAAACTGCTCGTGTGCAGTTTGTTGTACATTGTGTTGGTAGCTAGCTGCTGTGTTTGGCAGGGAGAGAAAACAAAGAGAGCTAACTTCACTCAGAGATGAAGAAAGATTAAAAAAAATTTTAAAAAACAGGACAGGAGGAGAGGTTAAAGGTGAGGACTGCTCAGCGACACTGAAAAACAGATACTGGATCTGTATATGATGTCAAGTTCTGGGTTTGTTTTTTTACTTTGTGAAGTCCTGCAAATGATCACCGAGGTACAGCCTATTAACTTTGTGTTATTTAAATGTTGAATGAAAATACTGTGCCGTTTAGTGCAGGATAAAACTTGTCATACTGGGATGGATTTAAAGTAAAGCATTGTGGTGGACTGGTTTCATGGTCAGAGTTAAATTACATCAAGTGCTGCAGAGATTAACATAGATAATGCTTAGATTCATTCACTGAACTCCACCTTTATACCAAATTTATACAGTCCTTTATAAAAACAGTGTAAACTGTATACTGTCAGTGAGGATGGTGGAAATCAACCAAGATAGCTGTGAAACATCTATTGACATCTTGAATTCAGTTGTGTAAAATCAACAAAGAGCAGTAAACCTCAGACCAGCAGCAGCAGGTAAACTGATTGTACACAAAGAAAACCTACTGGAGCTCCTCAATATAAATTATTGTGAGTTGTGATTATTTTCCCCATGCTGAGCCACTACAACCAATTTTAGGTTTACACACCTGCCGAATCCCACTTTTATTCCCTGACTGTATTCATTTTCCTGTTTATGTGTGGAAGCAAAGTCACCCTCTACAATGCAGACAACACAAAATAGAGACTTTTTTTTTTTAATTCTTCCTCCTTTCCTTTAATTCCTTTTTTCTCATGTTTTGCATAACAGATTCAAGCCGAGTACATTTATTAGAATAAAATTCAGACTGAAATAAAGTTTACGCTCCTATCTACTAATATAATTTTATTACATGAATGTATCACAAGATTCAGTTTTGTACAAAAATAGCTGGTAGAAACAGCTAACACTGTGAGGAATCTCAAGTATATTATGCAAATGTTTTCTTGACTTTGCGCAAGAACCACATATCACTAAAATCAGAAACATCCTGTTGCTAATGCTGAAAAACTAATTCATGCATCTCGGCTGATCTATTTTAATTCAGTGTCTTTACGCTACAAGATTGCATTGTGTGCATTGTGATTTTTTTTTATAAACTGAATTGAATTTAATCAAATTGAATTGAACAAATAAAGGCAATTCATGGCATAAGAATTATTATCAGCACATCGGTGGGAGGAATGAAAGCTTGACTGGCGTAGCAAACAGCATTTAAGAACAGTTAATTACATAGAAACATCTGCTTTGAAGAAGCACTTAATAAAGACATGATACATTAACATGCCTTGGATTACAGAAAAACCACACAATTAAAAGAACCTCATTAGACACAGAACAATGAAACAAACATGAAATTCCTGATCATCATGTAATAAGCCGGAAACACAATCAATATCTGATCAAGAGACAGTGAAGACAGTGAACGCTGTTATCTTCACAAAACTTCATTTATATGAGGCGAATGTCCTTAAGTGCTGAATGAGATACTCAAAATTCCAGCGTAGAGACACAAGCGAGGACGCACAGACACTCTATTAAGACTGTCTTATACAAATTCTTAAGTACTTTTTTACTACAAACTGCATTCTGCTCATCATCACCTCACCTGTTATTTCCAAAAGCACTCTTCAGTCACATTGAATTGTAAATAACAAATTCCTCCTCAGTGTTGCTGAATCTGTAACAAGCTATTGGCAATTCCCCTTGAATGCCAGCCTGATGAGTCTGAATGTATGTAAAGTATAAGAAGCTTTCTGCACAAAACCTTGTATTTATTGGATGAGGAAAGGTCTCTGCCATGCATTAGCACCATGCATTACTCTTGTTGGGCACAAAGTGAAGTCGGAGAAGAAAAGTGAACAATACAGTGGATTTAAAAGCAGCGTTGATCAAGTTACTTCCAAGGTTTTAAGGTTTTGCTGTCCACAGCTAATGGGAAAAAGATTGCTTCTGAGGACAGATGCGATGTGCTGCGGGAGATAAACGAAGGTGCTATTTTGTGTCCTTGAGGTGTGATCACTTTCTGAAAAATCCACTGACCTAATCAAGCAAGATAAGCACAGAAATGGCTTCTCCACAAAAGCAGCTTTATACGCACAGCCAAGGCAATCAAGTCAATCTAGAGCTCTGTCCATTGATTCTCAGCATGATACAAAATAACACTGGAATATTCTCAATGCACTCACTGCTTGTTTCACATGATATCACAGCCAGGTTATCTGTATGCAAGTTAAATGGTCAAAAATGTAAAAGAAGAGATGAGGAGATGATACAAATATGTGGCCTGCTCAGGCAAAACAAGATACACAGGCAAAACAAAACTGGCAGGAAGGTCGTCCTTGAATCCTGTGATAGTGTAAAACCAGTGGCCTCTACTCCTGTTACACCAACGCTCCAATTTATTGTGCAGAAGGGTAACTTCTGCACAATAAATTGTGTTCTCAACTTTTTAAGTCTTCAGCTGTGCTTCTTTGTATGCAGCGGGCAGATTCATTCAGCTCTGTGAAAGGCTGAGAAATTGAAATGTTACAGTGCAATCATAGAGGGTGCGTGCAACCACAATGCCACAAAATTACAACTATTACAGGTCACCTATGATTCTTTGGCTTAAATGCCTGTGTGTCCACATTGTGACCTGCATTAGGCCTTGATTCTAGTGTTTGCAGATGGGACCGAAAATGAAATACTTTTATCCTGTGAAAATGCAGGTATGTTTGCTGTTTGCACCACAATGCATCGGCAAACCTTCAAAAAGTAACCATGAGAAAATGTGGCAAAATTAAAATGATTTTAGAGGCACGGTTTTGTATCCTGCTAGAGGATGTACTCATTTAATTTGATTTTCTAATATCTAAATTTGACACATTTTTTGGTACTGTAGTTGTTTGGATTCATTTTGCAATTCCTCCAGGGAGGCATCTGATAGATCCCAAATTCATTCTGTGTACCACAGAGGGCTAAAAATCCAGTATTCAAATTTGTAATTCAAGGCTAGGTTCATACATGATAAGGACATTAGTGTGGTGAACAAAACTGGCTAGGCGCAGACAGAAAACCAGGGTCCAAAAACAGTTTGAGTCTTTACATGAGAAACAAAAAACAGGCCAGAATAGGACAGAAAAACCTTGTACATGAGGTTCAAAACATCTTACAGAAAGAACTCTGAAAGAGAATATTAGGAAGAGCCTGTAAATACTTTTCTAGGAGCTGAAAAACTATCTGGGAACAAACAACGGAAGAGTACATGAGATTATGGCTAAAGAAAGAATTTTTTAAAAAGTTCCCTTTCTACAGAATTCTAAGGTTTTACATATCAGACCACAATAAAATAGTCTGGTCTTTAAAATGTCAAAACATGACATATTACACTGCGTCATAATCTTTTGACAAAAACGTAACCAAAGCGAAGAAGCAGTGTGTGAAAACTAAAAACACCCACTGATTCAGTAGCTTGTAGAACCACCTTTAGTGGCAATAAATTGAAGAAATAATTTCCCGTGTCACGTCATCAGCTTCTTTACAATGTTGAATTACCTCATTGGGTTTGTGGTTATTTTTTCATGCACAGGTCTCACCACAGCATCTCGGTCAGGTTGAGGTCTAGACTTCAACTGGATCGTTGCAAAACTTTGATTCTTTTCTTTTTCACTCATTCTGTTGTAGATTTGCTGCTGTTTTTGAGATCATTGTCCTGTTGCATGACCCAGTTTGGGTCAAGCCTTATCCATCAGACTTATGGCCTCACATTTGACTCTAGAATAGTTTGGTGTTCAGAGGTGTTCATGGTCAACTCTGTGACTGCAAAACAAGTTAATATCATAATCCCTCCACCACCGTTGGGTTTGTTTTTTACCAAACGTGGTGCTGTGTATATTGACCAGACATCTCCACTTTAGTGTCATCACTTCAAAGGACATTATTCCAGAGGTCTTGTGGGGGGGGGGTTTAGTTGCAACTTTGCAAACCTAATCTGAACAACCATTTCTTTTAGCAAAAAGAAGAACAATTATTCCTGCAACAGCAGGTTAGGTTCTACTTCCTTTGGGAATGGGAGCGATCACAGAATGCATCCTCAACACCCAGTCACTGTTTAATGGGACCCAGCAGGTCTTGTTGTTGGACATCTTCAGCTTCATCTCACTATAATGATTTGGCCCTAGTCAGAGTATGTCAGGTCTTTTCACCTGCCCTTTTTATCCCTTCTGACATGATGGAGATGAGAACTATATACTTGTAGTCAACAAAAATAAAAATACAAAAATGTATTTCAGATAAATTAAGCTAGACTCTCCTTTTTGAGATATCTTACATGTTTGACCATGAATAGTCAACTTCTAAGGTCAGAAATCATACATACGATTTGCAGTTACACTCCTGACTGCTTGCTCAGTTCTCATCTATGGCCCCTAAAAAGCTTGTTGCTTTTAGTGGTTCAAAATTCAGAGTGCACCAGTATTTTGAAATCTCCTTAGCCAAGATAGTGAATTCCAAGTAAGCTGTCCAAAGACCTCATCAGGTTAACTGGTGATACCAAAGTTGGTGTGACGGCAAATAGTTTTCTAGCTCTCTGGGTTGGTCTGTTAAAAAAAAAAAATCTTTGGAGACAAATCTGTTCTAGGGTTGTACTGTGAAGGACAGCTGGTGGCCCCTTATGATGAGGGAGCAGGTGAAAGTGGCCTAGTTTAATTTAAATTGAAACCAATAACCAGGTGTTTTTAAAACAAAACTGTGCTCTTTCAAGTGGCCACCAGGTGGCGACTCTTCTGGTTACAAAAAAGCCTCCGCCTATGGAAAATACTTCAACTTCCTCCTTCTGTGAACTCAGTGAACTTTTGTCCTGATGATTTTGTGGCCTTGATGACTAGTTTCAGCTCATTCTGAATAAAACATGAAGTTCATTTTGTATATCTACTTTACAGGTACAGCGGGTAGAGCTGCATATTTGATTAGGCAGATTTGTACACCGGATGCCCTCACTGACACAAAACTCCCAGGGATTTGTGTCTCTTACTGGGATCGAACGACAGATTTTTTTCAAATACGTAAACAACATTTTGGTAATTACCATAACAATTATTATGATATTACAGGAGAAAGGAGGATTATCCGGAGCACACTTATTGGCTCACAGCTTGTCAGTCACAGTTGGTTAACCAATAAGCATTCAGTCACACAGACAGATCAAACACCTCACCATCACTTCTGGTTTAAAATACCAACTTGATAATAGTGAAAATGCTCGCCTGGAGGCTTAAAAACAATATATACTTTTAAATTGCTCTAATGGTCATACAACCCTCAGGAACTAAATCCCAATACATTTAGATTCTTTTTAAAACAGTTTCAAACAGTAATTTCTAAGAAACAATCATTTCTTCTACATCCTGGTAATCCCATCAGACGTTTTGACTTCAAATAGCAGGAATAGCACAGGTGCTACTAATTACATCAATATGGCAGCTCAGTTGTGGTCACTTATATCTAAGCCAGTTTGACAGTGACATTGAATTTAAAGCAGGTAAATTAAATTTAGCTGTGAAATAGCCCTATAACACCTATGACCCAACAGTGTTGCCATATATCCCCCTTTTCTTTGGGTGATTTTTTTTAATTCCCTCGTGTCCATTTTTTTCCCCCTCTCTCCTTCTGGTCAGTGGTCTTCTTAGGAATGCAGCTCTGAATATTTTGGACGAGCTTAAGCACGACACTTGTGTGAATCTTGTCAAAACAGGGAGACATCACTTAGTCCATGAGAGCTTTGAGAGCCAGGTGGGCTTGGGGCCTCTACTGAGGTCTCTGCCCTGAAGATTACCTACCAATTAACCTCTGACCAGACAGAGGCATCCAAACACTCATTTCTTAACCTGTTTTTCTCTGTGTTAACTTAATGCACAGATCAGTTTAATTTTGGTTATTTTGATGTTACAGCTTTGGCGACTGTTTTTAGAGTTTAGAGGCTCTCATAATTGTGTGGGGCACATCTGTTTGGAAGGGTATGATTTTATTTTGAAGGTGGATTACCACGAGTCTTCACTAGTTGGAGCTAGCTGAGAAAACTCACATATATAGCCCTTCTGCCAGGCTGCTTTCTGTCTATGTGTTGTTATCACCCCGCTCTTCATCTGCTCAGTCAAATTAATCCAACCACAACCCCAAATGCACAACCCCTGACCCTGCGCACCTCTTTGAAAGTCACATGACCACGCAGGTGTGGAGGGGTCCCTGGCCTGACCGACCCCCAATTAGTGACCCTAATTAGTGGAGAGGCCCCCTGATGGGCTGCTGAGCTGCTTTATCAGAGGAGGAAGGAAGAGGGAGAAAAGATGGAGGGATGGAGAAAGGCGAGCGGGGGGCAAAAAGGCGGGGGTGGCAGGACAGTGAAGCATTCCTGAAGATCTGTGGACCAAACACACACACTCATTCTCACACACACAAACACAAACACACACTGTGCATATTAAAAGAAAAACAGAGCCAATGTGGAGCTGAAGGTTCATTTGTTGATCCACAACAAACAGCTTCTGAGTGCTGATGTGGAATTGATCTGATGCTCACTTACATGAGCCTAACATGAGTGCAGACTTTGTAGCCGTTTTTCCTTCTTATTC
>VUQR01035495.1:0-33741 GCA_015108515.1 Hemichromis elongatus
AATAAATAAAACACATAATACATAGAAATTAAAACTAAAATTAAAACAGCCCTTATATGATAAAAACCAAGATAAAACAGCATAGAATCAACTAAAAACAACTAAAATAAAACTAAAGCCAACATCTCACGTGGTGTCAAAGGCCAGGGTAAAGAGGTGGGTTTTCAGGAGTGACTTAAAAACAGGCAGGGAGGAAGCCTGTCTGATCTCTAAAGGGAGATTGTTCCACAGTTTTGGAGCTGCTACAGCAAAAGCACGATCTCCTCTAAGTTTGCGCTTAGTCCTGGGTACATTCAGGAGCAGCTGATCAGCTGACCTGAGAGCGGGTGGGTGTATAAGGCTGTAGCAGGTCAGAGAGATAAGATGGGGCTAGGCCATTGAGGGCTTTAAAAGCAAATAAAAGAATTTTAAAATGAATCCTAAAAGAAACAGGCAGCCAGTGAAGTGAAGCTAAAATAATTAATTAATGATACATAAGTCATTATTTTGTTGTTCTCTATATTGATTGCATTATGCAAACATTTACAGTGTATGTTGGAATAAAATGTCTCTACCTCTAGACTAAAAGTGACAATCTTAATAATTGAAGTCACAAGTTAGCAAACCTGGAGTTCAGTCAGTTAATCATCATTGAAGGTGAAGGTTAGAATTGGATATAAAAATAGCTAAACCAGTGCTGTTCATAAGAGATGGATGTGACTATAGATTGAAAAAGAAAATCATCTTAGGAGACTTATTACAAAGAACTGACGGTTTACATAAAGGCAGGGGGTTAAAGGGTATTTTCAAAGAAGGTTGAAAATAGGGTTGTTCGATATAAAAATATATATCGGATGATGATATAAAAACGTCTATCGTTTCATATTACGCTATCGTTTGTTTCATGGTGTCGCAAACAAACCGTATGCAGCAATATTTTTTCATCGTTTTAATGGTCGCTGTAAAATTTCATAAAGCTCTCTCTTTCTCTTACAGTTAAAATAACCACACTACTGATGGGAAAGCCACTGTTTTTATGCGTTGTCATTAGCAACAACGAAGCGTGTGGCTCCGCCGTGCGCTTGTTTATTTTCCACATAATCTTGTTAACATTTTTCAAAATAAACTGAATCACGTGAAATTAGTATGCAGAGTGTCTACGGGTGCGAAAAAAAACAACAACCTTAGAACAGGCTTTTTCCCGCAGCACGGCGTGTAATAAATACTCAGAGAAAATTGCGGCCGTTTAAACTTACGTAACACTTGACTCCATGTACACGACGCCCAGCTAAAAAAAACCCACTCCATACAAGTCAATTTGCCCGAGATTCACAGAATTTAAAGAAAATGTAAAATATTTGTGATTTATATCGTTGTCGGGTCGATCGGTCATATCGCACAGCCCTAGTTGAAAGTCATCCACAGTTAAATGACCTGCATATAAGTGGAGTTGATAGCATATGGAATAGTACTCTAGTATTCTCTACCCGGCAAAAGGCTTAAGAAGAGCTATTTGTGTATGCACATGCTTAAACATAAAAATGAAATCTCCCTCTTTAAAGTTGTTAGTTAATTCTATTTGATTTTCTAAATTTAGAGTTTGCAGAATTAGACAAGTGAGACAAACCCAGAATTCAAACTTAAATGTTCTGTCAAGTCGAGACAATCGAGTCAAGTAAAGCTCAGAGCAGATATATAAAAGAAGGCCAGTATAAAGGAAGCAGAGAAAGGAATATTGTTCTCTTTTGAAAACTGCTGTCAAGCTGACTAAAATAATTCTGCTATCATATTATGATAAGTAATAGTGGGTGAAAGTGTTTTCAAAAGAACATAAAACGAGGGAACTGATGAAACATTTTTTCAAGTCTACAAAAACACAAGACGCTGAAGCTGATCATTGCGAACTTCTCCAAGTTCAGACCAGTAGACGAGTGGTAGAGAATGCTCGGGACAAAAAATATCAAGTAAATCTGAGATGACACGCCGTGTCAATGGATCAATGATGGCAGAGTCATTTAGCCAGTGCTGAGCAAGAGCAAATTGTTTGAGCAAGCAAATCAATTTGAAGTGCCTAGACTAGAAAAACCCATTTATTTACTCATGACCAAAAGCAAACACTGCACAGCAAGAGGACAAAGGGAGCATCCGCATTTGAGGGGCTCAGAGATGGATACTGTAAAGGATGTTGGAGCGTGAGTGACATTAAAGCACCAAGTGGCGTGGCAGTAATGAAACGCTTGAGCGGTTTTATCATTACATCAGCAGGGACAAAATGGAAGTGCTCTAACTTCCTGACTTTCAGTGCTCACAGAGACTTAAGATAACCTTGCAGATTTACAGTCTAAATTATTGAGCTAAAACTTCTCTGAGCGCTTTGCATTCATAGAGAGCCTACAATGCAACAGGCAACTATTATACTGCAGCCTTGGACAATGAATTGAAAACCAGCTATTTCTCCTCATACATTTCAAATACATAATCCCACTGAGAGCTAAATGTGCTTTGAGTCCTGTGGTTTGGGATGAATGTGCCAGTCCCATCTCTGCTGTTGGACCAGTAAAGCTTATTTAATGTGCAAACTTGGAGTGGGAGTGCATATTAACACAGTAACAAGAAATCAATCTAGCAGGTGCAAATAATCATTGCATCATGTCTAGCTTTGGTTTATTTATTTATTTATTGTATTGCATCTAAAACCTTCTGTGACACGCCTTCTGATCTCTTCTGATTCACTCATTGATCTTACTTTGCCAGAATCCCTTCAGTAGAAAACAGATTGATCCTTGGCTGCTTCTTGTGCTGCTAATTACTGAGGGGACTGTGTCACTGTCAGGCCCTTATCTGATGCAGAGCTGTGTAGAGGAGTAATGGAACGTGCCACCTGAAAAGCTGCCTGACATAACCTTGTGTAAACATAGTTGCCCTCCATTAATCATATCATTGTTAGGGCCTCCATGAGTTTTTTGACACCGTTCCAGCATTAAGTATGTGTTTAAAAAAAAAATCTTGCCTTACTACAATGGCTTAAATATGCTTTTATCTTAAAATATTCAAAGGTTATAATATAAAAATATTTAGTGTATTACATATTTATAAATTCCCATCCACCCATTTATCTCATTCAAGGTTGCATGAGACTGAAGCTTATCCCACCTGTATCTATTAAAGTCTATCTATTGGCGTCAGTATTTATAATATCTAATAAATGAAAAATGTAAAAGTCGAGAAGAAATGGGAGAAACACCATTCAACCATGAAAATGTTGGTAGTTTTATCACCAGAGGGCAATCAGAGAACGTGAACGAGTAACTAAATAATTACTCGTAACAGAAAAATACATATATGCCACTATGTCATAGTATTGGAGTTTTCAATCATCGAAATTGGTATTGGCCTTTATTGGACACCCTGGGGAAGACAGGAGTAAAGATGTTATGTGCTCATTACCTTGTGGCGAGTTGTATTAGATGGCGGCGGAGGATGCCAGACAGGAAGGCGCACCCGAATCATAATGAGCGTAACATGGTTGGCACCTGACGTGGTGGCAGCTGAACCTAATGTACAGACCAGGGGTAAAGGGAGCCGGCAGGCTGAAGGAGAAGTCCTGTGAAGCTTGGATTGGCTTGTGGTTCTAGAGTCGGGTGTGGGAATTCAGTTAGGCCATGGAACAAGACTTTCCGTTGGTCTTGAGGCAGTTCTGGCAAACCATGAAGAAAGCAGGTAGAGACAAGCAGATGAGATGGTGTTGTTGACTTCAGCTGAGGGTATATTGGTATATACTTCTTCCGTACAGTACCTTCTTTAGGTCAAGCATAGTCTGGAGACAAAAGGGATTACTTGGCAACTACTCAAACCTCTGGATGTTATAGTGCTGTCTTGTTTGACATACCTCTGTGACATTGCATGGAAGTTGGGATTAGTATCTCTGGATTGGCAGACTGGGGTCTGCCAAGCCCTCAAGAAAGAGGGCTGGAGGGTATGTTCCAAATGCAGTGGTATCCCACTCTTTAGCCTTCCTGGGATGGTCCGTGCCAGGGACCGGAAAGTAGAGTCTATCCATTAGTTGAACCTTGGATACAGCAAGACCAATACAGTTATCATCCCAGTTGTGGAATACTAAACCAGCTTTCTATGTTGTTAAGATTATTAAAGGGAATAATATATGGAAGTTTACCCAACAAATCTAGATATGCTTTGTGGAATTGTGCTTGTAAGTAATCCATCTATATAATACTAAAACACGTCTCTATATTTTATTTATCTGTGTATAAGGGTGAGAATCCATCATATTTCATCCTTTACAGAATGTGCTATCTGGTTTATTTCAGCTGCGAGGAGGTAGAGGAAGGTGATTATGGTGATTAATGCGGGCATATGGGAGGAACTTTGCCGTGTTATCGTAGAGGAGAGGGAAATGATTACCTAATGGAGGTGTGTCTAATGTGTTTCTTTAAAGCTGAAATCAAAGAAGAGTCAAAAGCTTCCACAGGTTACTGAATCAATTTCTCCAGGAAACCAATCATCTCCACTAGACTTTATAAAATAATAACACTGAAAAACTGAAAGTAAATAGGCAAAAGAGGCATGTGCACTTATCCCGTTAATGAATGTAGCTCTTTCAAGAGCTTTTATCAAAGCACCAGCCAGTATCCCGGCTTTTGCTGTCTAGGACAGAGCTTGGCAGGCAGATCACGTTTTTTTTTTTTCTTTTTCTTTTTCTTTCTCTAACCCTGGTGTTTTTTGCGTGCAGGTGTTTGAACGTGCCCTCGCTGCTTCCATATGGCACCCGCGCTGCCAGAGAAAAAAGTATGACAAAGAAAAGCTTAATGCTGCTGGCTTATAAATTAAAAGCAATTCATACTGAAACATTTTCTCAAAGTTAGTAAAATATTATGCATTTCTGGGAAGATTTTTGTTGCATGTTGTTTAAGTTTGTGGCAATAAATGAAGTCATGTGATGCTTAAATATTGCAGGTGCAGCCTGGTGTAAGCGCTTCTTTAAATTATTTGTTTCCACTTGTGCTTTCACCAATGCTTCCTCATATAATGCCATCTTGCCAGTTGCCTCTTGCATCTCCCCATTACGCGCAAGGTGTCCTTTGGCGTTGGTGCGTTGACGCATCGGCAGTATTGGCTGCTGAGAGATAATGGTGCCATTTAAGATACTGTACCTAAGTCCACATTAGGAGGGTGGAGAGGTGGTATCAGTGGTGTAAGTTGCAGCTTTATGACCCTGGTGACCGCGGTCCCCTTCCTATTGCGACCTTTGCGTTTTGGGCTTCACATGCTTTATTTTTACTTGCTGACTTGTTTTGGTTTTGCTTGCTTTTCACTTTCACATTCACTCGTTTATCATGTTTAGGCATTAAACACATACATTATAAGGGTATAGAGACTAAGACACGAGTATTAAGCCCCAGGGATGAGAATGAGTCCTCAGAGCTATGGTTAAGTTCCTTCTGTCTGAACCGAAATTTAATCCATTGTTTCCTGTGGGTTCTAATCCATTTAGGGCTCATTGTTATTTCTTATAAACAGACCAAGAGCTGTAAACACAAAGTTATATAGGCTTCATTCATTTAGCAGTTATGGTCATTTGTTGTGCTGAATTGTATTGCTGATAATACTAAAACCAAATATAATTTTTTTTCATTAACTTTAACATCATATTTAGTTACTCACATTGATTTGTGAGTCTGTAAACATGGAAAAACTATTGGAAACAGTCAGTTATGTGCAACATTTCAGACCGAAACTGGGGAAATTATCCATTTTATATTGCAGTTTGATTAAGTAACAGTAAAAATGTTTACTTTATGCATTTCGACCTGTGCATATACAGCTTATTGTCTATGATGACTATAGCTGTTCTATTTACATGTACATAGATATACAGAAACCTTTTTTTTCAGATGGCTATGGTATGCAGCATGCTTTGTTGTCTCCTATAAGACTTGCAAGTACAGCTGAGGTAGATGTGGATATCTTCACTTTTCAGGTATTTAGTCACGAGCTAGCTTGTTTTTGTTGGGTTTTTTTCTTATTTTAATGGTTTTGCAAAAAAAAATCCATATTTATCACATTGATCCTGCATGAGACCTACATTGGTGCTATATTCATAATGAATTTAATAGCCACAGAGGTTTCTTTACAATACAAAAATGACAGCGTTTATCTTTCTAGGCCATTAATGCCTTTAAAATCCTTCTTACTCATTTCATAGCACTGGATTGAAAAGGTGTCGATATATTTTCTTCATGGTTTAGTGTCTTGAAACTCAGTTAAAAAATGTCACATTTAGAAATAGTCTTTAAAGGTGCAGCAGAGCTACCAGTGTCTCTGCCTTGGCCTGCAGGGCCCTAATGTTTTATGGAGGACCCTCAATATTGCATGATCTTTGATAATAATTTTGCAACCGTGAGTACACTACATACTCAAAACTGGCTTTGAACTGTGACACAACTGAAAAGACTCTCATACACATTGCCCATGGTGGAATACCTGTGTAAAGCATTTGTAGGTTGTATCTTTGTGGATGTGTTCTCAGTGGTATATGAATTACAACAGATTCTTTGGCTTTTTGCAGTCTGAACTGTGCATTGCATGCAACTGCATTGATCCATTCCTTTCCCTTTCTACACCAGAAAAATGTACAATGATTCCTTTGGTGCTTTCACTCCCGACACCTACCCCATACTGTATGCAACATACTGCAACACAGAGAGCCATTTCCCTTGGGCGTGTTGAAAATCATTGTGGGACATGTAGGAACTCAAAAGTGCTGTAGATGTTGACAAGCCACGCTGAGGGTGGATACAGCAAAACCGTACATTATGCATCAGACATAAAATATTGACGTTTGACAGTGAAATAACATCTAAATTTAGATTATTTTTCTTTCTTTCTGACAAAGGAGTTTCTTGAGGGGCTTAAAGCATTTGAGAGTATTGCTTTGTGCCTTTTTACATGAATTGGCCCAGAGAATACTATATGCTTACTGTGATGACATTTGTACAATAAAATATGTATCTTTTCTTGAAAGAATGATATATTTCAGTTGGCACAGTCTTCTCTTACATGGTTTAAATTTTAACTGAGCTGACAATGTATTTTTTTTTAAAGTTACTCCAGTTCTCTGTATACAAGTCAGACATTCTTTACATTCAAAATGCATTGTGATTATTTAAATAACTCAACTTAGGGCTGGGCGATATGGTCCAAAATTCATATCTCAATATTCTTTCGCTGGATGGCGATATATGATATACATCTCGCTATTTTTTTTTTTTTTTTTAAAGCTATAAAGTAAGAACAAAAAGAGTTCTAAGTCAGATTTGTGTCCCATGTTGTTTCTGTGGGTAAGAAAAAGCTTGTCTCTTAACAGGTGCCATTTGTGCTCCTTATACCCACGCAATGGGTAATATTATGTTGGCGCACAGTACGTATTACTCTGCGAGGCTCCGGACCACGGTAGCCGCAATGCCACAACAATTTATCAAGCTGTGCAGCTTCGTAGCTTACCAAAGTCGGACTAAAACCTTGTTTGACAGATTTTTGAGCGCCGTGTACCACATTAAATCGGTTCGCAGTCAGTAAGCACAACCAGAGTTCATACAATTCGTACAGAATTCAGGCACACTGTTGATTTAGGAGAAAATTAAAGGATTTCAGTGTAAGTTTATAGTATGAAAAATATGCTGTACGAGTTTTGTAAGGTGGTTTGTTTCGGGGCAGGAGGCTGGGAGACTTTGCGGTCTGGGATACAACACGCAGTTTCACACACTTTTCATTTTGCACTTTATGGCGCTGTTGTAAATGGTGAAAATACTAGTAGTGCTCCAGACTTTAGTCGGGACGCTTTTCCGACATTATCTACAGAATACATTATTCTGCTGCTCATCTGAACCTGCGGGTGAAGCGATGGGGGAGGGGGGGTTGTGTTCAGGGAAGGAGAGAGGCGAGGCAGAGTAACATTGGTAGAGACAAAAGTGGGTAAAAGAGAGGCAAACTTGCAGCTCCACAAGTATAATTATAACGTAACTTAGACTATATCGATATAAACGATATTGTCACAGCTTATATCTCGTACAAAAATATATCGATATAATTAAAAAATCGATATATATCGCCCAGCCCTAACTCCACTTACAAAAAATGGGATAGAACTATTTCTTCGTGTGTACTGTAATCTTTCAATTACTCAGTTCAAATACAACATACTGAATGCTACAAATGGGAAAAAAATAACTTCTTTCTACATAAAACTGCAAATATGTTGGGATGTCTTATGATCAGTAGTACATAATATCATCAAAAGAATAAGAAGAGGGGACAAGGGAAGAACTCGAAAGTGAATGACCGTGATGTCCGAGCCTTCTGGCAGCACAGCAATAATCCTGTAGTAGAAAATTACTGCGTGGGAGCACTTCCAAAAAGCATTATATCATTTTGCATCACTTAGTCCAAGCCTTTCAGTTAAATGCTCATTAGTGTCTTTGGTTTGTTTTTGTTTGTTTTTGAAACGTACAGTGTGTGACTACTGAGCAAAGAAAAAGGGTTGTTGATGCATTAAGAATGCTCTTAAAACTGACAATTTCTTCCCTAAGGCTCAGAAGACACCTGATCATTGGGGAAATTGACATTTAAGGTTGTTTTCCTAGTGGAGGCAGAAACACAGAAGAACTTGTCCTTTTGCTTAGGGGCAGTTCATGCCAACTGACATATCCATTGCCACCTGTGGCCAGGTCCAAGACATAGCCTACAGCAGCTGGAGGAATTGCCCAGTTGTCTTGATAAGACAGACGGGGGGGAAAAAACAAAGATGATGTCCAGAAGAAAGCCTTAACTTTCTGTATTACTGCCTTCACACAGTCCTAGATTTCTTTAGCTGACAGGCTGATGAAAACTGGCTTCAGGTGTCCAGGTGTCAACTAAAGAAGGTGACAAGGATAAATCTTGCTGTTTATTTACTTAAACTTCAAAGCACTTAAGAACTTTTCTCACCCCACATACTAAATTCCCAACGATTTAAGGACAAGACTGGAATGAGACTAACACTTCACTTCGTGAAAACGCGGGGTGGCGTTTCTAACAGTGGAGAAACCTTTCTCAGTAAATCTACAATGCAGGATCTATTCATTATTCAGTAAACAGAATCAAGATCATCACCGAAAGAAACAAAGCCAATCTCTGGCCACCTACGGAATAGATCCTCACAAAGCTGCTCATTAACACAGATCTCTGCTGTAATCAGCCAATCACATGGTAGCAGCTCAAAGCATTTAGGGGTGTGAGCATTACAATGACCTTGTAAAGTTCAAACCAAGCATTAAAATTTGAAATGAAAATTTGGTTGGCATTAAATGACTTGATCTGAATATTTCAGAAACAGCTGGTCTGTTGGGATTTTCCCACGCAAATATCTTCAGGGTTTGCAGAGAGTGGTCCAAAAAAGAGAAAACATCCATTAAGTTTTCTGGATCGTACAACCAAGCTATCTCTGAATGCACAACATGTTGAAGATCAGAGCTGATGGGCTAAAACAGCAGAAGACCACAGCGGGTGTCGTTCTTGTGAGCTAAGAACATGAAACTTAGGCTACAATTCACACTGGCTCAGCAAAAATTAAATACTGAAAAAATGTTTCCAGGTCTGATGAGTCTCAGTTTCTGCTGTAACATTTGGATAGCAGGGTCAGAATTTGGGACATTATTTAAACAGCAAAGCCTGTACTCAAATGACCTCTACAGTTATTAGAACTAAATCCAATAGAGCAGGGGTGGCAAACTCCAGGCCTCGAGAGCTGGTGTCCTGCAGGTTTTAGATATCACCCTGAATCAAATGATTAGTTTATTAGGCCTCTGGAGAACTTCAAGAAATGTTGAGGAAGTAATTTAGCCATTTAAATCAGCTGTGATGGATCAAGGACACATCTCAAATTTGCAGGACACCGCCTCTTGAGGCCTCGAGTTGGCCACCCCTGCAATAGAGCATCTTTGTAGAATTGGAAATTTACATCATCATGAATGTACAAAAGATTAATCTTTAATGACTGTGAGATCAACATCATGTAAATATGGACCAAAATCTCTGAAGAAGTTTTCAGGACATTTTTGAATGTATATATGCCACAAAAAGGTGTCCAAGCTGACAAAGTGGCCAATGAGTTTATAGTACACTATACTTATTTGTGTCACGGCTGGGGCAGCAGTCGTGTGGTGTTTGAGGAAGGATCCAAAATGCAGACGGTAGTGGAGATGCGAGTGCATTTATTTACAGTGAAAAGGGATACAAAGGCAAGGGCAAAACTCAACATAATCCTAAACTGGGAAAACTACGATAAACAAAACCCGAAACTAGAACTCACAAAATCACACGGAGGGAAACGCATACGGAGGTGAGACCGGGGAAGAGGAGCAGGGAACGGAGACACGAGTGACGAGCAGAGAGACGCAGAGGCAGAGCACAAAACACTAAGTCACGCGGGGAAACACTGGGTTAAGCAGACGACGCGACAAGGACCACAGGCAGACACACACAATAAATACACGCAGGAGGGAGGCACAGCTGATGCTAGTAGACATGACGAGACGCAGACCTTCAAAGTAAAACAGGAAACACAAACTGTTTTACACACAAAACACAAGGGCACGAAGAGGGCACAGAAGGGAGGACACTGAACACGAAATCCAACCCAAAAACTAATACAAAATAAAGATAAACACAAGAGGATGGAAAATGAAACACAAACACTGGGTCACCGACCCAGGATCATGACACATTGCCACAAAATTAACAAGCACTTCTGCTCCCTTTTATTGTTATATGCTCCACCTACTTACTATTGTAATTCGTGACTTTAATATCTAAAGACAGACTGGTCAACTGGTGTAAAATTAAATGTTTTGATACTCACCCCGTACAATTATACTGAAAAAAATCGATGAATTAAAAATAATAAAGCGATTAGCACTAACTAGAACTCATTGAAGACTAAAGCTGTAGTCACTATTTTCATTACAGTATTCGGCATTAAAATGTGGGAAAAAAAAGGTTTCAACTTTGATTTGTGCACTTTTTGCATAATAAGCATTTAAAGTCAATGCCATGCAATGCGCAATGTTTGACTTTCTCACTAATCTCTAACCCAATGAAGTATAGGTTCTGTGCTTTTAATATATGAAATATTAGTACAAGAATTTCAGATACTCAATAACGTAGTGTACACAATCCTCTTGGTGAAGTGCAGGGAAGAAAGTCTGTTTTTGACTGCTGGTGCTGAGGTGTAATTCTCTCCTTAACATTTCAAGTTCACTTGTGTGGGAGGCTTGTTATTCATGCAGATGTCAGAAGAAAAGGCACTCTCTCACTTTCGCTCGCTCGCTCGCTCTCTCTCTCTGTGCTGCCCTAATTCCTAGGCAAGTGCTGCAGTATGCTTGTTCTGTTGGCAGTTCATGTCTTATTGTTTGCTACTACTTTAACACCTACATAATGTATTTCATTAAAATCTGCTGTCAGTCCCTGTCTGTTCCACTTCATCCCATCACTCAGGGTTTTTTTTTTTTTTTTTTTTTATTTTTTTTTTTTTTTTTTTTTTTTTTTTTTTTTTTTTTTTTTTTTTTTTTTTTTTTTTTTGTTTTTTTTTTTTTTTCATTTTTTTATTTTGGAGGGTGGGGGTAAAGTGAGGAGTGCAGCACAGTAAGCCCACCATATTTTTTTTTTTGTTTATGTTTTTTTACTGAACGGCTTACATTACCTCTGGACAAAAGAATTATATTCTACCCGCTCGATCATATCAAAGATGTAATTTTTATTCGATTGAAGAACACATAACTTGTTTAAGTTTAGTTTACTTTTGTGTGTTATGTGCTTCTGTGAAAAAGAATTTCAAGCAGATCTTGTGGTTTTCCAGAGAGCCCAACAATTTTAATACTTTCCCTTACTTTGCAGCTGGATGAAGGCTGCCGATGTCTGGCCCTGGATCCCGGAGTCTTGGCTCTGCAGGCCATTGACGCCACAGATCCACTGATAACCTCTGGAACTTCTTGAAGAACAAGATGGAGAGACGTCTGCATGAAGATACACAACATGAAGAAAAAATGTTAGTAGTTTCCTCAGTTCATAACTTGAGAATCCCCAAAATGAGAGATCAATTTGTTTGTTTATGCATTGATAACTATTTTATATATAGCTTAAGAGACAAACGGTGCATCAATGATTTATGTCAGAGGAATTATTAATTCAGAGACTGCCACAAGATGACAAGTCTTGTCAAACAATCATTCAGAAATACTAGCATTAAGATGCTGGCCACATGACACAGATTCAGGGAGCATGCACCACACAAAGATATCATCTGACACACCGAGACATAAATATAGACTCGTGCATGCATATCAGTGCATGCGATTCTCACAACAAATGAATCTCACCGTGGCCCCGCTGACAACTAAGGTCACAGTTTGATGTAAATTCGTGCTGGTTGTCTTCAGCTTGATCAGCATATTCCACCTCCTCAGTCATCTTGTCAATGGCATTTTGGCAAGGACAACTACCATGGGGCAAAGCTCTCGCCACCACATCCTGCAATAAAGCACCACAGGGAATAAATCAGGCCAAATGCCCACCAAAGAGCACAGAGCCTTCTGCAAAGACAGACAAAATGCTGTATAATTAGCCAATCTTTTCAAATACCCCACCAAGTGGGCTGTGTGTGTCAGTCTTTCATGACAAGGACCCAGACACGCATAACTTCAAGGTGAATGAATATGAAACAACATGCTAACATATTCGGGGTTCGGGCGAATAGGGAGTGGTGTTTTCTGATACTGTAGATTCAATCACGCTGGCTGTCAGTCAAAACTCATGACTGGATGGGTGAGACATGTTCTGGATTTCATCTGTTTGCTTATACTTCCCCTCTACACTCTGCTACTTCTTTAAATAACAAATCATTACCATTCTCTAAGGCATACATATTACCTGCCAAATCCTGCTGGGGCGTCACATATTTAAATACATATTTCATATCTTCACAACGCCCCCCTCACCATGCCCAACACTCATTCACCCCCCTCATCGGCTGTCAACCGCATTAGGCAATATGATAATCAAATTAATTATACTTCAGCCCCTCTCTCCTGGCCAGCATGAAAAATAGCTTGACTAGCATTAACGGAGGGCAAATGATGGTGGTCCATCCCCACCCCCTGAGCTTGGTGCGGTTTCCTCTAGTGCTGGTGTCACCGCAGATCTGTCACCCTGACGAGAAAAGCTTCAGAAGGCTGAACCAGGGCAGGTTCTCCCCTGGTTGCCCCCGCCCCCTCCGCTCCCACTCGTGCAGGCCCTGGTTCTCCCTGCTCTTCCCCCAGCAACCTAGGGGGGGCTAGAGGGGCTCTGGGAGGCTGTGAGTGTGTCTGTGTGTTGGGGGTTGGAGCGTGGGGAGTTAAAAAATTATATAGCTGTAGGGAGTGAGGCTGCAGGGTCACGGAAGATGTGGGACAGGGGTATGTTTTCTGTCCATAACAGTCCCATCCCCCCATCCAACAGCAAGATATATTTACATACATATATAAATACAAACATAAACACACTTTATTGCACATTAAAAAAAAATGTAATGAAACTCACATGCAACTTTGAGTTCTCAGCACCATTACGCAAGGAGCATTTGTTTTCAGTAGAAACACGAATAGATTTCTTATTGAACTATACAACCTAAAATAGCATAATTAAAATGAAGGCAATGTCTTGATCAGAACTTTCTGTGAATTATTTAAGGATTCTAAAGTTGTCCACTCTTGCAGAGAAAGTAAAATGTTTGCAAACCTTCAAGCCTGTGAGGCCCTCCGCAGCTTCTAATTTACCAAAAGCCAATTTCTACCCCCTCCACAACCCTTGCTTATGTCCGCTTAGCCAGCTACCTGAATGCAAAGTGCCTTAATGTGAGCAGACATGTTTATTAAGCTGGGCCTAGTTTCAGGCTGCAGTGAATATTGCAGACGTCAAAGTAGGCCATGTGGGGCTAGAGGAGAGAGAGTAAGGGATGAAGGGAAAGACCGAGAGCAAGAGTGTGTAAGAGAGAGAGCGCCAGAGCAAGAGAGAGGCCCTCTGGAGGTCGATCTGAACCCTGCCCTGCAGTTCTGCGTTTCTCCTCAACAAAGTTATCAGACACCAAAGGGTTGTTCTTGTATTTGTTTTGCCCTGAGAGCAGTTTTAAAGTAATCAATCCCGAAGCGACTCAAACTTTTGATTCTGCATCGAACACCATTGATCTCATTTGCAAAACAAGTTATAACTCACAGAAGTTTGACTCACGGTGTCTTTGCTCTCCGTGTGCATTTTAGTGAAGCGCAGGTAGCCAACTGGTGCAAAGGCATCTGCTGAATGGATCACCGTCTCCGCCGCATCACTGCACAAACGCACAATGAACGTCCATATATATTTATTCGGGGTAAGAACCTCCCCAGTCTACACACATGCTGCAAAAGAGTCAGACACACATTTTATAATGCTTTACTCACATAACGATCTTCTTTTTGAAGAGATGACAATCAAGGGTGAAGGTTTCATATTCACCTCCTTCTCCACATATATGGACTCCATACTTCTGAGAGAGCTACTCAGGGGGAGAAAAACCTTCAGTTTGGAATTTTTTTATCTCAATTGAATCCCAAATTTTTGATAAAAGACTAGATTTTAAAATGCATAAAATTACTGAATGAAAAAAAAAACATTTATATTAAATCATAAATCATATTATTATTATTAGCAGTAGTAATAATAAAGGGATTTTACGGGCAATGCCCTGATGGTACCAGAGCTATTGCATGGAATGGTTAAAACATTTTCCAGCTTTAGAGAAAGAGGAAACTAATTGCAAAAATGGTGAAAGCAGTAATTGTACAAGAATGTAAACGGGATGACTATGACATTTTCTCCCAATAAATCACACAGCGCAAAGTGACAAGAATAAAAATCATCAGACAATACATAATCTTAACTAAATGACTTCAAATTGTTTCATAGCCAACTCTGAAATGAACATCAGGTACTGTCCTGGAGATAAAAGGCTGAAAGGGTGGTGGAGTATCTACCATCCAATTACCTGTTTCAAGTAGGGCTCCATGTCAGCCAGAGGTTTTCCTAAGTGCTTCTCTGGATCCAGGCCTGGCACACATGTGGGAAGAGACACATACGAATATACACAAAGCAATACACAAAGACAGAAATACAAACATCATTGCAACAAACGTATGCACAGACAGAGAATGAGAGAGAGAGAGCGGTCTGATCAGGAACACGACACAGTGATTGAAGATGACAGGCAGGGAGTTTACGGGCAGTCGCACAAACACACATGTAAACCTGCGCCCTGGATCTATTTGTTTGACTTTGCAAGTAGTGTACACAGATCTCTCCGGGTAAGGGCAACAGTTTTCAGTTGCTGGCCACAACCCCCCCCCACACACACACACACACACACACACACACACACACAATCCTTCGCCCACAACCCCCTCCCCAACAAGTTCCCTTTGAGAACATAAACTCTGGAAAGAGATCTTGTTTATTTGGTTTTCCCCTCCCCTTCCCCTGAAATGGTGCATGGAAGTGACTCACAGGAATGGGAGCGAAAAGAAGAAAGGGAAGAGAAGGGTGGTGGAGAGTTTTGTATGCATATCCAGTGGTGCCACGCTTTTAAAATACAGGCTGACTGGCCCTCACTCCCCGGACACTAAAGCAAGTAAATCCAACCAGCAGCCTTTTACCATGCCCTCTTCCCCTTTTGATAACATATCCAAATCCAGACCTGAGCTTAAATGAAAGATTAGTGCATCGATAGCTCTAATTTAGGAACGATCTACATATCATGAGGAATAAAAGGCTGAAAACAGCGAGGAGTTTACTCAGCTTGTTGAGAATTGCAGGGTTTTACTACTTTGTGACACTGAGTCCTGATTTTGTGCTCGACATGCTCTTTCCTGAGGGCACTGAGCCGAACTCCATCTCACCCTGTCACTCCTTTCACAAAGAAAGTGCAGCCAATGATTTCCTGCTGCACATTCTTTGCTGTTCCGACAAAACACAAAGCTCTGAGTACCAGGTGCTTTCTACAAAGAATAGAACAATAAAAACATAACAGGACACGAATGTAAAATGCTATATTTTAAGAAAGCCGAGCCATGCTGTTGCCAGCACGTTTAGAGTAAAACACCTGACTGTTTTACAGAAATATGAGGGCAAAATTATGTACTTCTTGATGGCCACGAGTGAACGCTGTCCTTATTCTCCATCATTTTTCTTTGCCCTTTTCTGTGGCTGCCTATTAACTGATCGACATAATCATTATCAAGCAACTGATGACCTATATGGAGTAACGCGGAGTTGTGACAACGATGTCATCGCAATAAGAAAAAAAAAAGCTGCTGACCAAAATTATTTCTCTGAAAATCTAATATAGCTCCACTATTCCTAGACATCAGGTGATCCTGTTCATCGGCATGTTCATGTGTTTAATTAAAGGAACTAAGTTAATCGTAATGTGAGAATCTCTATTCTTTCATGGCCTGACAGCCTCAAAGGTTAACGTGTCATCCCCGGGCCCCCATGGGGAGCTATGGATGGGGGACGTGAGGGAAGGCAGAGGAGATGTGAAGGAAGGACGTCCATCCCATCCCCAGTTCATCTTAATCCCAGCTGTGTCTCTCCTCCGGGCCCCGGCGGTCCAGCACTACAGGGAGAGATGGAGGGCCACGAAAGTGGGAGGGACGGAGGGCCTTAACAGTGAGAGGGTGGGAGGGAAGGAGCGTGGAGAGAGAATGAGCAGACCCTTATTCTCTTCCCAGGGGATCTGTGGTCTTAATTAGTGTGAGAATATCTAATCTCAACATCCTCTCATCTTAACCCTGCCACAAAGGTAATAAGGAGAGACGAAAAAAAAGCATTAAAATTCAATCCAATTTAAATATCCTCTTTAATTAGTCATGCCTTTTAACAAATTTTAATAATTGGTTCCAAATTGCTGAGGGGATGCCGCATTTTTTAATACGTTCATTAACCTCCTCGCTCTTAAATAATATATCATACATGATTTGATATTTACGAGGAAAGAAGAGGATGACGGAAACCAGGAAGACAGGAGTGAGTGATAAAACGATACAAAGACGACACTAATGTGGAGCCATTTCTCCCAAGACCGCTTAGCACTTGTATGAGTGTTCTCTTAATTGACGTTTCAGACTGACTTAAGGTTACTCAAACCAACTGGAAATGAGAGTAGACGGAGTGAGCTTCTACTTGTAACATACATTCTTTGCCAAGTCTTTTAGTAGCCACCAGTGTGAGCCTTTAGCAATCTAACACCACTCATTTACATGATCTTCACATCTCTGTCTCCTCTGAACCTGTTTTACAACTTGACCTAAACCCAATTACCTAACCTCATTATGCCACATTAAACCCAAATAAGCCCACCAGAAGCTGCCATTAGTCTGTCGCCAGAGACAGCAAGATCGCACTTTGTAGAGAGAAGAGCTTTCCTAAGAGAGACTGAGAGGAATAGCTCTCCTTTAAAAGGGCTTTTTACCTCATATTATCCTATAAAACTTCAATTAAATTCAGTGAACTTTAAAACCAGGGAGTCCAGTAATGAGGGAGAGCATTTCTTTTCAAGAACAGTGCCGACATTAAGGGGGTGAAATTAAGGAGGGAGAAAAAGTTTACCAGGAAACTGAGAGTCATTTATAATTACGTTTTTATACAGAGGTATAAAATAGTCTTTAAAAACAATCTAAAAATTTAAAAACACGTATAAAACACGTAAAACTGTAAGATGTAGGAGAAGTTAACTGATACATAATAAAATAAAAGGTTTTAAAGTATAGACTGTGTTCTCAAAAAAAAATGTATCTGTCTGAATCTCTACAGAAAATACTAGAAGTCAGTGAATGAAATTATTTCTATTAATGTTGTACTAATTCCTTTAAACGATCACGATTGGGTTTTCCTATCTCAAAAAGGTTGATTCATTTAAACCCACAGTATTGAGTTACCTTTTTAATTGAAAGTGACTGTGATTTTGCTTACTGAGCCTAATGCCAAATTAAAAGCTGGGAGATTCTAGATACAGTCTGAGCTGAGCTGAGCGCAGTATCGCAGGCATCCGCAGGTTGTCTTAAGATCTGCCAGCTGACAGCTCAGCTTTAATCCTTGCCTTCAGAGAGAAAAGGCAGAGAAAATTGGATTCATGATGTGTAACATTTTAGCCTTTAAATGGATGAAATAAGCATCTCCTCCCTAGTAGGTGAGCTGCACCACCCTTTAAACAACACACTCAAAGACCCCCGCCAAAACAATAGCTGTTCACTATCACCTAATCTTCGCAAGTCAGACAGAGGAATACAAAACAGAAAGGAAGAAAGGAGAAGAGGGAAATAGCACGGTACAAAGGATGATAAGATTAAGGTTATATGTGAAATTTGTCAAGCTCTTATCTGAAATTCAGTGTCTGTTAGCAGAATAATGGGCGGCATGAACTGCGTAGCAATCACATCAAGATGAAAAATCTTTTCAGTCCAACAAACGATAGAGAAGAAACTGGGGACCAAAATTAACCCGTGGAAAATATTTTTCAGGTCTAGGGTGAAACTGAACAATGTGTAATTTAAAAAAAAAAAACACACACACACACAAAAAAATAAAAATAAAAAAAATGCAGCCCATCATTCATATTTAAGGTAAACCTTGAGCCAAAAACATCCCAAAACATCCACAGCAGACAAGACAACTGAGCAGGAATAAATTTGAATCTTTTCATTGACATTTGTTTTGCTTTTTAATATGTGAATCTCAGAACTTTCACTGAAAAGCAGAACAGCAGTATCTCCAGTGCATGTCATTTAATCGAAATTAAAAAAACAAAAAAAAACAAAAAACGGATTCTAATAACTGATAGTAAAGTAAAATCAGTACATTTATCTTGGAATATTATAAAGAATGGAAAAGAATTCACCAATTAGCAATTTATTCCTCATTAAGTCATTTTTTTCAACCCACTCTCTAAATGGTTGCTTTTTTTCTGATTTGTAATAGTACACTCAAAATATTTTAATTATTAAAACTGAATATGATCTAAATATGTGATTTGACTGCAAAAAATAAAAAGTATCCATACAGTACAGGTACATACAGGTTAATTGGTGAAAATCCTCGATATGTTAATTATTTTCATACATTGTGAGTCATCATACACTCCCTGCACCCTTACAAACCTTCCCACGGTCTTAGAAAACGCTGTTATGATGCTGTTTTTAATGTTATAGGCTAGAAAATGCTTATTTTACTGTAAAAATAATAAATCTAAAAAAATTAAAATACCAATAGGGCGCAGAGACCTGCGATATAATCAAATTCCTGCGACATAAATTTACAGATCAATCCACAACGTAGTAAGTCCATGAAAGGTGAACGGTGATGTGGCGTGGGAATACTGTATCTGTATTTTTTAATCTATTACATATCTGCCTAACTAACTTCATCTTTGTTAGTTTCTAAGAGGCCAAAGCAGAAAGCAGTTCAGCAGTAAGCTAACCTTGAAACCTAAAACTTCAGGAATCACATGTCTGTGATTGACTATCCATGGAAGAGGATGAGGGCCACTGGGGGAAAAAAACGTAGAGAAATGGTGACAAAATTCCCAACGGCAGAAATTTACGATGATCAGCTCACAATGTGACTCTTACTACAACCCACAACTACTAAACAAAAACCAGGAATGCAGCATGAAAATACGCAACAACAACTGTGCCAAATGCAACAAAGCATGGAAAGCAATAGTGAAGGAATATAAATGGATCCTGGGCACTAATTCAGTAGGTAATGCCATCCTGCAATCTACATCAAACCTGATCCTACAGTGCGGCTTTCCAAAGTCTCAATTTGTAATGGTGCCTTCATATATAGAAACAATACCGAGCGAAGCCTGTTTTTGTTTCCACTATCAGATACCTTGTGGCGCCTTGGTACTTCACTGTAGTACAGAAAATATCTACAAAAAACACAGGTTTGCTAAAAAAATTTTTAATTGGTCCGGGTTAGAGGACAGAACACTTAGTTTCAGGAACAACCTGCATCTCGTCTTTTTACAGGGGTTGATAATCTCATATCTGATAACGGGCGCTGTTTGGTACTGTGTCTATATCTAGATGCTTTGCCTATTCAGTTCTATAATTCAAATCAAACATGCTTTAGCAAACCATTGAGGTCTTTGATCACTAATTGTCCTTTAAATATACATTTAGCTATATATAATAAAGTGACGAGGCGATCTGTGAGAGCAAACACGTGACATAAGTCCCCTAACTCTGAGCTTAAAGGATGTGTTCGTGTGAAGGGTAAAAGTTCATGCAGAGATAAAAGATTTTCCAACAGGCAGACTGCGATTTCACACATGCCAATTATCTCTGAAGCTGAGGACCAATTAACTGCTGAACCTGTGCCCTTATACACACATGCACTAATCAATTGATTAACTAATTACATGAACATTTAATACTTGCTTTTAGGATTTCCAATTATCCACAGTTAGCTGTAGAAACACAGCACCAAAAAAGGAACGCGCCTCCACCTTCCAGACGAATGCTTTTTTGCTCATTAAAAGCTTTATCTGACATTCGTAGGCTCAGATCCAGTTGAACATATTTCCTTGCCTGCAATTTGGGATCTTCAATGACTGATTTTTTTTTTTTCTCGTTTGTGGTTTAATACCGCCGTCAGCACACAAAGGAACACTTCCAGAGAATTCACTAAGAGGATCATCCTGCATTTGGACACCTGTCTTTTCATTACAGGGATTTATTACTAAGAAACATAAACTTCCTTAAAGAAACACAGAAAGAAAAGAGAAAGAAAAAAAGAAAAGAATAAAAATACCCACAATTTCTTCCATCTACAGAATATTAAAAGCTGCTGTAGCTATCTGTGCAACTGCAAACTTAACCCTTGCCCTGTGAACGTATTTTTCCTCTCCTCCTGGGGTTTGCACACCTAAATCCCTCCAAATCTCTTTTTCTTGCTTTCTCTCTCTCACTAACAAACACCAAAGGCCACCAGGTATGCCCCTCTGTCACCCAATCTCCCCCAAACAGCACACCTCACTGCACAGGCCTGCTTCCACCAAAGCTGCAATTATATGAGTGCTGCCTAAAATGCCTTGGGCGCTTGCACCCCTATTCAATTCTCTCCTTTCTAATTACCACTGCCTTGGGACAGGTGAGAAGTCAGGGCTGATAAAATCTTTTCTTTTTACCTGTAGCCAAAACACACATCCCTAAATACACACAAACACCTACAGTGGGAGGCACCCGAGGTGATTTTCCTTTCTAATTATAATCTTCCAGAAAATGTTGAGAATTTGCTTTTAAAGTAAGATGTGTTTAGAGTGAAAAGCTTGGCAGAAGCTGTGGAGTTAGAGGCTGATTGAGGTCTTTAAGGTAGTGTGTTTTGGTTACATGCTTGTCATTTCAGGAAGGTGACTGATAGCTATTATAAATGCAGACTTAGATTTTATCGAGTTACAAAAGCAAATCAAGATAAGAAAAAAATGTTGTCTGTAGTAAACACAATTATGATACTGTAAGAAAAAAAAATGGATTCTGACATCATCCCTACCCTGATGGGCACCTGACAAGTTAATATTATTTATTACCAAAACGTCCTTTATAAAAGCCATTAAAAATGAGAAATGGCTCCAGGAAATAAAGCACCAATGATGAATGGCTTGACAAGTGCATTCCATAATAGGTTATTTGAGCAGTGTTGAAAGATATGCAGAATATCATGAACACCCCGCTCAGCTCTCTGGGTCATCAGTCAGCCGTGGACCCCTTTTCGACTGATTACTATCAAAGGTGACAACAACCACTTAACAGCACGTAAACAGTGTCTACATGATGATCTACCGCCACGAGTAGTTTGAGAGTAAAAAGAACCATTTGTAGCCATCATTATCGTTTATCACCGGCACCGTCAAAGAGGGATCCAGCTGCAGTGTCAAGTAGATACAGGTAGGGATCTTAACATCATATACCAGGGAAAGAAAAACTTTTTTTTCCCCTTTGTCTCTCCTGTTATTCAGTAATCTGATCTTCCTGTCCTCGGGCTCCAAAACAGGCATGTAGAGAGCAGGTGACACCACATTAGCCTATTCCGTCAGTGCTGAAGCAGTTGAAAAACGTAAATGAGAGATACCAGATTTTAATCTTCGCTTCACGGACCATGTATTCTGAGCTATGCGTAAGCACAGACAGCAGAGTTTCTCACATACAATGGGGACGTGTCGCTTATTGACAGGTTGCATTCATGTACAGGGCAATCAACTGTGATTATTTCTCGACTGCCAACCTTTCCTGCACACACCCTCCTAATACCGACGCGCTTTTTCCTCACGCATCCTCCTTCTGTGCGTCTTATCTTTTCATATTGTTCTCTGCTTCGATACTTGTGCCGCTGGCACAAGTCTCAACACCGCGGCTAAGCTGCAGAGTAATGATTAGGGCATTACTCTGCTTGTCTCTCTCTCTTTTCCCCCCTCTGGTTACACCTTCTTTTTACTCTCCTAAAGCTCACTTATGGAAATTCTTCCTTTGGTGCCCATTCCAAACTTAGCTTAACCAATATAGCACCTTGAGAGAACATAAAGAAACTGTTCACCAGTGGGCTAAAACACAAACTCACCGAAAGCGGCAACTTTGATGAGGATCGCATGAAGGTCTGATGATATCATCTCAGAGAGCAAGGACTCTTGGTCTCGCCGCCACAGGTAGGCCAAGGGCTGCAAACCGAGCCGCAAACATCTGGGGAACAGGTGATGGGATGCAAACCGGTTAATACTGAATGTTTGACAATGTTAGAACAACTTCAAAGCCCACTTGGCTGGGCAACTCTCCATTTACGGGAAAGCTGCCACCCTGATGGGCTCACAGCACATGCTGCCACCTGCCACCGCAGCCAGCGGTTAATTCAAGGAGAAGACACACACACACACACACACACTCACAAAAAAACAAACCCAAAACCCCCCCAAAACATCATCTTAAGCTGTGGCTTTTCTTTCACATAAACTCAGGTGAAACACACATCCACAGCAGGTAACTGGAGCCAAACTGTCTGCAGACAAATGTCTACTGCTCAAGAAATGCCTGAGCTGCTTACGTATATATGTGTGGGAAAACAATAGCTGACTGAGAGCAGGATTTGTTCATTTAAAGAGAGACTTTGTGTTCTGCTGTGTCCAGTTTATCAAAATTAAAAAAGAAGAAAAGTAGGATAAAAGATGGGGGAAAAGATAAGAGTAAAAGTAATGCTTGTACCGGGTAGGTGTCTCTCACAGGAGGGAGCGATATTTTCTGTCTTGAATAAGAGCTGTGTATCTACCCCAAAAGGAAATGCACTTTTAAAATGATCAAAGTCACTTCGCAATTAGGTAACCATCAGTTTCAACCATCATTTCATTTCATTTTGCTCCATAAAAACAGAACCACTTCAAAGCTAGTCTAAATAACATGACATAAATATAATGCAGTGCATGTATGTGTGTGTGTTAAAGCAAAACTCGTCCTAAATTTGGAAAGCAGTGAAGTAGAGACTGCAGAGGATGTGCTCTTTTCCTTCAGCAGACATAACAGTATGTCTCATATAAGTTCAGAGGTGTGTGTGCACGTTGAACTAACAGTGTGTTCTGGATCGTGAGTGTGCACGTGTTCGACTTACACATTCTCCACCCGGACCCTCTGGTAATCAGACAGAATGGCCCCTACTGACACCGCTTCGACGCCCTCTTTTTCCTGTGTTGAGCAAAAGATGGAGGAAACTTGACTACAAACATTTCTTGACTTTTCCATTATAAAGCATGTGCGATGTGCATAATGTAACAGCAATTTGATGTCACCAGTCTCTCGAGGCCTCTCTCAAACTATAACAGTCTCCCAAAATGTTATCTGAACAAAACCACACACACACACAGATGTAAACACAGACGCACAGAGCCTGGAAGGACACAAAGAAAGCAGATTCCTGACAGCTCACTCCTTTCATTGGACCGCAATCCTGTGGGGATGTTTACACTCTGGTCGTATCAAGGCCTTTACGGTCCAGCCCATATCCCCTGGAGGAGTGAGTGAACTTGCATGTTTATGCTTACATGTGTGTGTACGTATGTGTGACTGGATGCACCAGCACCACCAAAGGCAATTGCTGGACCTTATCAGTAGTCTGGTATAAGCAGGAGATGAGAGTGTCTGGCTGCAGCCTGCATCCTGCACACCCACAGCTGGAAGATGGAACCACAGTGACAACTTGAAGTATCAGCGGAACTTTGTGTCTGTGAGTGGCATGTATCTTTAATACTGCTAAGGGCTAATCTAATTGCTTTTCATATCATATTCATATTTCAGAAACAGTGAGACAACTATGCACTCGAGAGATACTGACACAGCCTTGAGATGCATTCAATCTTCTTACAGAAAAACAAGCTTGATCTAGAGTGACAAATACAAACACACGCACGCACGCGCAAGGGCTACATGCTGACGTGCATACATACAACGAAATAAAGGCACAACCTCCGTCTCCACCTCAATGCCCCTCCCTTACTCAAACCCACCTGCAGATTCATTAGAACATTACATGGGCTGTAATTAGAATAAGAGGCAGGGGTAGAAGCAGTGGAGGGATGCGCAAGTCTCCACTAAATTACCTTGTAGCCATTATCAATTTCCCTGGCTACTGGTCCTTAAGATAAACCCCCCCACCACACACACACACACACAAAAACACACACAGACACACACCCCTCCTTCTCCCTGTGGTCCCTTCCTGCAATTTTTCTCTGCCTGATAAACATGCTGATTAAAGCGAACAGCGTGTAAACCTTTGATACTTTCCTAAATGAAATCCATGCCCTGCCTGGGGCCTGATGCTGAGCTGAAACGCACTGTACCTCACACACACAAACACACACACAGCTCCACAAAGGCGTGCCAGCTAATCAGATAAAGGATGTGCTCTGTGTGTGTGTGGCTTTGTGAATGTGTTTAGCAGAGAATGCGAGGAATAAAAGTGATTTTAAACACATACCACAAATAATCCTTTGACCTAAAGTTAAACACAAAGCGATCTTAAGAAGAGATTCAGCACTCAAGTTTTGTTTTTTGTTTTTTTTTTATCTCGCTAATCTGTTCCTCACTGTAATGTACATTTATAGTCAATCCCACTGCCCGGTGACAGTAATTAAGTCAGACTGATAACATTTCAGCCCAGCACAGAACGAAGGGGGCTGCAGGCAGTGCCATGTAATTCTAGGTAAGCCTCAAGGCCAGCACTCTATTCTAATGCAATGATAACCTTTTCCATAAATGCAACTGTCACTCCCTAAAGAGGCAAATTAGGAGGTACAGAGTGGGATAAGAAGAGACACAGAGAAGGACGAAAAGATATCCAAATGAGAGTGTTGAAGAAGTGTGCTACATCAACACCAATTTGGTCCCTTGACTTTAAACTTGGCAGAACCTGACAGACTATCAGAGCATCAGAGCAACAACAAACAGCTTCGTCTCGCATTTCTGTCTCTCTGTCTCCCTCTATCTCGTTTCTCTCAGGAGGCAAACTGTTGTAGGTACTTGGACCTCTGAGGTTCAGCCTGACTAATTAAACGGCTTCACTTTTCTTTTCCATTCAGCCTTACAACCAGGCACACCCGCCACTAATGACAACACAAGAAAAAGAATTTCTCACACATCTCCTTGTTTTCAGTGGAGATTCTAACTACCAGACCATTTGGCAACGGCTTTGGGAAATGATTATTTTTGGATGTGGTAATGTTTTTGTCGCTATTATAGTCATCGCCAGGAGACAGGCAGGAATGAGGGGGCAGCTAATGCTGCTCTGGATGTGATTTTATAAATTCTAGACATATTTTCTCATCCTCTGTGGGAGGAGGTAGGATAAATTATTGTGAAGGAGGGGTATACGTACATATAAATCTAAAGTGATGGATATTATGGGAATTGTCCTACGTCTATTCATGACGCCATAAAAAAATCCAAACTTTGATTTTATAGTAGCTGAAAAAATTATCAAAATGGTTTATAGTGGAAATATTTGACAAAGCGACTAGGTAGCTCATGAAGCACAGTATAATAATAAATAACAATAAAATCTTTATGAGTGCTATCTGGCTAAACGATGTTTTGACTATATTAGAGGTGGGATCTGGGTAACATAATGATAAATCTAGGCAAAGGTCATCAAGAGGCCTGTGACCTACAAACCACTTTTCTTCCTCGGTGATTGTTGGCACAAGATCTAAAGAAAGAACTCCCTAGCTGCCCTGATTCAATGTCATGTTTCTTTTTTCAGCATTTAATGACCCTTGTTCATTAAAGGAAGCCTCACCTGATCCAGGACCTGAGGCCCTGTGTTATCTCATGCCCAGTGCAGGACTAATTCTTGCATGGTGCTGTGCAACGGTGCAACCCCTCAGCAGCTCCGTCAGAGGCAGACTAAACAAAAGCCTGGCCTGGCTTCCCCTGTCCTCTCCGGCAGGCAGAAAAGCTATTAATGAGGATCTATGGCCCAAAGCAGTGGAAGTCCTTAGTCCCCCCAGCCATGTCCATCAGGGTACTTAGCCCCATGCAGTCATTAACTTCTGTTACTAATTGTCAAATTCATTAAACTAATCCTTCCCCCACATCCGGATGTCTCCCGTGGAAATGGATGGAGAGGGCTGAGTTATTAAGATGTCAGCTGTGGAGAAGATTAAGGCCAGCAGACATGCTCCACAAAGAAACGATACGGCCATTAAACTCTATATCAAGGTAGTGTGCGTGATATACTTTGTAATTATATATACATTCATCTTAGTAAGGGAGTGAATGACTGCTTCAAATGTATTCACAGTCACAGACATGCCTTCAGTAAAGATATGTATCTGCCTCAAAGACAAAAAAAATCAACTACAGAATTCAGCTATGATCTCAGCTCTCAGCGTTAAAGGTACTAACTCATTCCACATTTTCATTTAGGCTAATATTCAACATTCAAAGCCATTAACAGCAACTAAAGCAATTAGAAAGCCATAAAATATTAAAAATTCAATATTCATATTCTTATGGAATACATCAGAACCCTCATTAACTCGCTTTCAATGGCTGTCACAATGAGGTCTTAATTATACACCCTAACAATACAAAAGCTCCATTTTTGCAAAATGGTGGGTTTCCAAAATGCCCAATTCAGTCTGTTCTGACAGCCAGGAGTCCAGATCTGGCAGATCTTAACTATTACAGTCACCAGGCCACATGTTTCCTTAAAAAATCCTCTTTTTATCAAGTCTAAACCTGTTGACACGCTCACTGTATAATATTATTGCCTGGTGTATGCAGCATTCCAGTCTGTGACAGCAGGGAGGTGGGGAAGTGGACAAGGTGGGGAAATTAATTAAAGTGGTTTGAATGACAGTTTGCTCAAGGGCACCAAGGTGCCATTACATGCTCGCCATTGCTGCAATCACACTGTCACATCGTCACTGTGCCTGACCCCAAGACCTCCAATCCCACCCCTCCCTCTCTTCAACATTCCTTTCTCCTCTCTGTGTCTTCTCTTCGCCCCTCTCTTCCTGGATCCATCAAGTAAGTGACTGGATGCGACATGGTTTTAATGTTCTCCGCATTAGCTCTGGGCCTGTTCCAGTGTAATGGGATTGTTCTCCCTTGTTCACCTGCACAGAAGGAACATGGGGAGGGGTTGGACCCTGTTGTAGTAGCTCAAGTAGATGTCATACAGGAGATGGGGCTCGCTAGGGTCAAGCGGTTGTGTTTAATGTAATGTAGACACAGTCTTGGGGCGTGTTGGGCTGTCCTGACAGCGTAGACACGCCAAACTGACAGGAAGCTTAGTAGGAGTAGGGAGCTTAGTAGGAGGAGACACTGCTTATTTGTTGTAAATCAGCTTCCTCACTGTCATTCCAACGAGACTGTTAAACTGCAAGGTGACTCCAAGAGTTGGTAAAGGAGAAATTGGATGCGGAAAGGTGCACACAAAGCGCAGGATATTCTTACGATCGTTTAAATTAAGGCACACCCAACGTTCTCGAAATCATATTCTGCTTATACATTACAAACTGAGTCTCAAACAACAGGTATGGTGTCTGATCCATCAAAACAAGCAAAATGGACACGCAGGCTTAGCGAATGTTTCTGTAAAACAAACATGGACAAAATCTTATTCTGAAAGGCTTTCAGAAAAACTCCCTTCGGTAAATTGGCGGAGCTCTGCGTCTAAAGCAGCTGCTGAAAGACAGGCTCTTCCCTTTGTGCTTGAGGACGGTCTGGCAAGATGACTCAACACGTGTCAGTCTTCAACCATATAGAGCGGTGGAATAAGAAAAACAAAGTTCTCACAAAGCCAGCTGTTCGCAAAGCCAAATGCCCCGAACGGTTCCTGAGATGATGCAGGTCATAGTTACGAGAAGTGTGGAGAGGAAGCAGACGAGGGGAGAGTATTATCCTCTGCTGAGGCCACAATGCAGGTGTGACCAGCCAACAGAGGATATGACATGAGGCATTGTCTATTTAGCGCGATGAGTGAAGGACGCTTATCAGTCGAAAGCCAAAGAAATGTGTTGAGTGACAGCGCGCTGTGCACTGATTAGGGTCTGGGGAAGAATGAAAAAGAAGCTGTTTTTATCCACATAGGTACTAATGCTGCTTTTTATGGCTGAGCATGAATTTGTTCAGTTTCCTAGCCTGAAGTTTACACACACACACACACACACACACACACACACACACACACACAGTCTTTAGTCTTGGATAGTGATTCATTTACAATGACAGAGCTGTTTTCAGCAATAGAGCCTGAGCATAAATATGCCATGCCGCACAGCTGGAAAATGTAGAAATTCATCAGGGTTAAAAAGTAGAGAGATTAACGTTTCACGAGTTTCCTCTAAGATATATACGGTTACGTAAACACAGGCCCAGCCAGTCATCAGGCAGGGAGGGAAAGGGCCTTCGCCAAAGCAAGCACAAAGCCCTGGTTTCAGCAGGCCAAGGACAAGGAGGCTTTCCGTATCAACACACATGGAAAACTAAATGTCGGGAAGCACCGGTGAGACAGGTTGTTTATCGATGTACGGTCTAACCATGAATACTTGCGTTTCAAGAAAACAAGTTTAGTCATTAGTACTTAAAATGCAATATTTTATTTTTTGTATACCCCAATAAATAAACTGCCAGTCTTTGACTTTAAGTTGATTCATGTTTTTTTAGGATCTTTAAATAAAACCATGTGACTTCCAGCAAAAACGAAATTTTACTTAATTAAATATTAAACGGATAAGATATTCTCACTTATATCATAGCGACTACAAAACAAGCAGTAAGTCCATAAGGTGTATCCATACATGGGTAATGATGTCAGTGTATCCACACAGAAGACACTGGCCCACGGAGACAAGAAGACACACACACACCCCTATACAAACACACACACACACTTGCAGTCTAAAATGTAAATGTTTTTCTGGTGAGGTCAGAATCCAGGCTCTTGGCATTTTGGCTCTTCTGCCCTCCATCCTACATAGTTCCAACAGACGTCATGCTCCCCCAGCACACACACACGCACAAGCACGAACACACGCGTGCACACACACTCCCCAGAGAGACACCAGAGGAAAATATTGCTGTGATGCTGGTTTAACCCACTCTCCAGACTCCAGACAGTGTTTTTCTACGGCTGGTTATGACTTTAGCTGCGGGAGGTGATGGGGCCTGCCACAAATATTTCTTGAGGGGAATGGTTCAGAAAACAAAACATAAAAGCCCTCTTAATTTCTGAGTAGATGAATGGCAAGGAGTTGAAAGACCTGACACAATTTCTCAGCTGTCAGTTCTGAGGCACACAGAGTTGGGCCTGACTAACTGTTGATACTCACGGATTTAAAAGGTTTTATTGAAAGTCCAATCTCCTCCACAACTTGCGTTTTTCTTACACGGTTGGATCCTTCATATTTTATGATATCTGGAGAGTAAAAACGACTGAACTGAGTCTCTAGAAGGAATGTAAAGCTTAGATTAATTTTTCAGACAAAGCTAAAAATGTGAGTTTTTTTTAAAGTACAGGAGAAAGTGTTAAAGATGTAACAATAGACCTTTGATGACAAGTAGAAGTTGGTTTGCAAAAGACATTCAAAAACATTTTGAACAAAGCATGCCAAACCATCACAGTGACAAAAAGGAGGTAAAAACAATTGTTTGCCAGGATTATAATATTATTACTCTTTTCTTAATAAATAACTAAAAATCAAACTAAACAAGGAATTATATGAACACACTTTGTATAATCCTTTACTTCAGCGCATAACACTGAGGCCAATAGCTCAAATGCAACGACCTTCTGAAACATCTACAATTCATCCACTATCAAAATAAAACCAGAAAAAAACCTTACCATAAACACACACGTTCCTCATTGAACAATGTTCAACAATGTAGTGGTTTGTGCCCTCGGCAAGTCGAGATAAGGCTATCAGCTTCCATCATCGCTAAACAAGATTGAGCAAAGTACATTAAGCAGAAAAATACAAACAAATTACAAAGGCTTGAGGCTTGACTCTTTATCTAATGTTTGTGGGGACTGCTAGCGTCAGTTGGTGGGAAATGGGCCTGCATCTAATAGATCCTGTCCCACCACTTCCACACGGCCAGTGAACAATACACAGTGCCATTATCTCAGAGCTAATGCTATCCTTCCTCATGTGCAAAACAAGTCTGCAATCTCAACCTCACTGCCACTGCGCCGACCAACACAAATACAAGCATCTCAGGACCAAAGGAAAAGATAACAATGGCTATCACAAAAGGAGGCAACACCAAGAGACAGCTGTTTGAAATCTGTCTGAAATTTACACCCTAACATGCTGTGCTGCATCTTAAAGTTAGGAACTGCAAACTTTGCTGAAACGTAATAAAACAAAACTGTCACCAAAGTGATTATCCTTTGGTCTGAGGCTGCTTGCGAGCTACTTCCAGTAACACCATTTAGAGGTCTCTCAGCACCACAAACAAGCTACAACAAGCTTGCATTAGCTTTGTTATTGATCTGATCTCCTAAACCCTCGCTGTGACCCCAGAGGTCATGATTTATGTATTAAGCAGCTTTTTAAAGAAATCCATTTTCCTGTTGAGCCCCCAATGTACGTCTAATGCGGCACCATGCCGGTAATCAGAGAAGGGCTGCGTGTTTGATTTTGGGCCCCCCCTTTCATAGTTCACACTCCTCCTGAACATCTTGTCTCACAACACCTCAGCTGCCTAATCAATACTACAAAGATTCAGAGATTCCTCCGCCTGCCTACCAGCCAGTCTGCCCTCCTCTTCCTTTCTGCTCCATTCTTTCTATTATATCTCAGTCCTTTTCCCTTCTTTCCTCACAGCAGGATGCACCTCCATCAGGGAACTTGGAACAAGGCAGTGCCAGGCTTCTGAAGGGTCCGGATGAAAGTGCGACGACAGCACAATGGAGACATAGATGTAGAAGAGAGAAGGAAGGAGTGAGGGAGCGAGACAGAGCAATGAAACAGATTGTTTGGACTTGTGGACGGGCTGCTTCTGCGATCCCAGAGGGCCCCACTCTCGTCTGCTGATGTCGATAATGGCGCGGCAGTAGTTACTGAGGACGAGGGGGGAATGTGTATGTAACAACGGTCAGGAGAAAAGGGGAATAGGAGGAGAGTGTGTGTGCAAGTTTAGGAGAAAGATTATCTCACTAAAAACAAGGTGTTCTAACACACACCAATGGAAGGGAATGTTTCATCTACAAAGGCCAAAGGTCTCAGTGCGCCCTCCTGGGACTTTTCTCAGACATCTAAAAAAAAACAACAAGAAAAAAAACAAAACACACACACACACACACACACACACACACACACAAACACATATATATATTGGCGTGTAAAAAAAAAAAAGGAAACTAGGAAAGCTGGATCTCAACTGAACTGTCTTATAAAAATAATTAATTAATTAATTAATTAAAAACATGTTTCTGAAAAGTCGAATGCATTAGAGGACAGGAAATTAGATTTGAAAGTAACATTTCCATCGTTCTCAAAGCTGGGTCTCAGTATGACAGAGATGTCACAGCGCTGCTAATTAGAGCTGGCAGAATAGAACATGTGCATAGATATCATCTATTGTTCCTCATCACTCTAATGAGCTTAAATGTCTTTGTCTTTATTCATCAGCTCAAAGGTTGCAGAGTTGCTGCAATAGAGTCATTTTCTTTTTATAAAGTATCTATTACCATATCAAGTGACTGAAGCTACAATTTCGCTTTCGAAAGCTCAATGCCATATAGGTTGTCCTATTTCTGCAAGATCTTTGTGTTGTAAAATTGAATTAACTGCTCATAATTCAGAACATCCACTTGTGTACAATAGTTTGCCGTTGAGGGTGACAAATAGAGTGCATATGGATTGTAGTGAAAGGACTACAGTGTTGAAAGAGAGGCAGAGGTGTGCACGGATGACAGCGATAGACCTGTTATCATGTAACACAGGCCTGTGTTGACCTGACCTTGAACACACAAGCACGCACGCACACATACACACAAGCTGGGTCACAGGGAATAAAGAGCCACTGTGTCAGGTCACAGAGCACAGAGAGAAGGATAAAGGAATTGAGGGATGTGATATGACTAATATGAGGGGTTTTGCAGGCCTTTGGGGGAACTGGCTTTACAGCCAGGGGTGACTGACACTGTTGATCTGTATCACACATGAGAGCGGATCACAGCAGAGGGGAGCAGAGCAGCCACACAATGAAGTATGGACACACTACCTGTGAAATCCACAAAGAAAAGCACACTTATACAGAAAGAGGATTGGATTTTAATTCTTAGCAATAAATAGAGATGTTACACATAGAGAAAAACATCTTTATGTTATCTTTATATTCCAGCGTAGTTTGAAAGCATCGTTGAGAATGAAAAGATGCCATTTCTGTGAAAACGCATTCTAAAGTTATATGTATGTAAAAGTGCTGCACCAAAACTTATTTCTCCCCCTCAAAGAGCAGGTTCAAAGATCAGCACCTAGCAGGATGGGCTTGCATGCATGCTGATCAGGTTACACACTTCAAAGAAGCGCAGTTATACACAGCCAGCGATGAGAGCAAAGGGGGCCAAGGATAGGGCCACATTGTCATTCTGCTATTATCAGTACTGCCAGGGAATGGATAGCTCATTTTTTCTATTACAATCGGGCTTTTTTCCCCCTCTGTCAACAAAGGTTTTGAAGAATATGATCTCTTCCTTTGAATCTTTCGAATGGCTTCAACCATTCTCAGAGGCCAGTGTGTATAGATTATGTTTGGTTTGTCAGCAAATGGGAACGATCCATAGATGGCACTGTTGGCTCACGCTACGAGTCAGTTACCGGCGCTGCAAAACGAGGAGGAGGAAGAAGTGAAGAGAATCCACTTAAAACTCATCAACTTTGGATCTGAGGAAAAAAAATCTTTCATCTATGCTCAAGCGTCATTTGCCAAATATAATCTTGTAACTTCTAATTAATTCAAACCGCGAGAAAGAATCTTTCAAAATATCACACTTTCCAAACAGAACACATTTTTTCATGCTAAAACTGTTCTTTTCCAGTAATAGTGATTTAACAGCTCGTTATCAAAAGCTGTGTTTTTTTCCCTTCTT
>VUQR01035495.1:41967-53530 GCA_015108515.1 Hemichromis elongatus
CCCCCCCCCCCCCACCCAGTCTGCAAACACTAATTGAGTTTTTTCCCCAAGTCTCCCAATGAAAATTTAGCTCTTACCCCTGTTCCATTTGGCTTCCACATGACATGAAGCATTAAAATGGTTGAAAAATGTTTTGCCCAATAAGATGCTGCACTTGTGTGAGCGTTCCAGGATCATTTTGCTTAGAGCTGTTATTTGGTCCTTAAAATAATAAACATCTTTGTGCAGAAAAGTGGCTCTCACAGGCATTTAAAGTGGTGCTTTTATCTCATATCTCAATTCAACTTGAATGCAATAATATGTATATATGATGCTTCAAAGAACAAAAAAAAAAGGATAATATAACAATAATAATAATGACAGTTATGCTTCTGAAGAACCTTTACTGCTTTTTTTAAGGATCATTTATCAGAAACAGAACTGCAAGTTTAGAAATTTGCTGTTATAGCTTAACAGTTTATATAATTATTATTAAATAAGACAATATGGCCAATGTGGCCTTTATTTGGTGCATAATGATGCTTTAAGTCAGATGGTAATGTTTTGTAATCGCGTGGGGATGTTTGTAATGTTTACCTTGTTCAGCATGTTAGTCTAGCTTCTTGAAACATGAATTCCTAATTAGCACTGAACACATACCAAAGGAGCATTGTTAAAGACTCATAAATAGTGAACCCTAAAATCGCAGCAGTCTTGTTAGGCCTCTGCATTTATCATCATTATTGATCTGGATAGGCTATTTAAAAATAAACATTATACTTAAGAATGAGCCTGGATGTATTTTGGTATTAATCAAGGGTTAAAAGTAGATGAAGAAAAAAAAAATCACAATCCCCTGACCCATGCAGCCCTGTAGAAATGGAAACTTTCCAATAGCCAAACCAGCCAACCATCCCTAAGTACAAATGTAATTTCCTGAATATTTCTCCTTGATTTGAAATCGTCTTGCCCTACTTCTAGCATCCTAGAGTCAAATTATGGCTTCAGCGGTTGAAACTTGTGAAGCTTCAGCCAAAAGGATGTGGTCCATTTAAGTATACCACCATTCAACTAATTTTAAAGCAGCCAAAGCAAACAGCACACACTGCTATCACCTGACTGCTGCCTGGCAGTGGTCTACACATGGGATCTTCAGCCTAATGGTTCACAGAGACTATCTTGTCCTAGAAATGAAAACCATGGCCCATCAGGCCTTAAAGCTGTGCCATACAAATCCAATATGTATATCCTGAAACAAGAAGCAAACAGATGAATATAATTTTTTTTCTAACTTTAAGTTATATATGGAAGTGAGCAAAACATATAAATTCATATAAATTCTGTTTTTGTTGATGGCCGGTGTGTTACTTAAATACTAAGCGGGGGATGGGACGCTATAATTAGCTCGTCTGCTCTCTGATATACAATCCTTGGACAGTTTCCATCTTAGTCGACAAACATAATCCTAATCCAGGAAATATCCTGCAATCAGAATATTGGAGTTGACATCAGAGGTAGCCACAGAGGCGATTCCCACACACTCCTCCCATAGCTTCAAAGGTCTTCCTGGGCCTGTTATGGGTTTCCCTCGTGATGAAGTGTGACACTCCACAAACACAAAAGCCCCAGCCCTCTCGTGGGTCTGCTTTGCTTTTCTTGGATCACTCCAGTCAGACCAATGCCAAGTCAACTTGGCGGTTGTCAAAACTGGCCTCATATCTCTGTGGAGTGTGCGTGGTGCCTTGCGCTGTCTGCATGTATGCGTGTGGTTATGGGTTGAGTGTGTGTAGATCGCTTGTCGCAGTGGCAGGGCTTAGTTTGCATGTCTGTGTGTGGTTATGAGAGTTTGCTTCCACCTTGGAATAATGTAATGCGCAATCAAAACCACCTCTAGGTTTTCAGTGGGAGTTGCTGGTTTTCCGAATCCCTCCACACAGACTAGTCCTTAAAGGCAAAACTTTTTTTCTTACATTAAAAAAATCAAATATAACTACAAAAACACAGACAACATATTAAGGCTGTTCATTTTTATCTCAAAATATTATTAGATTGTTTATTGGTGGAAGAAAATGTTTGACATAGAATAAGAATGGTGTTAGTGGAAGGCATCATGGAGAAAACATCTTCTTTAAAAAATTGGGGAAAATGACAGAAAATTGACAGGAAACTACAAATTATCTATGGAAAATGTGGAATACTATCTAATAATAAAAGGCACTGCACATAAACACCAATACCTCTCCTCCTTGAAGAGTGAACAGTGGAGGGAGCATCATAGTTTATTTTGAACTGCTTTTCTACCTCACGGCCTGAATACCTTAGGAATGATTGCCCTTATTTAAAAACATGTGCACAGAAATGATCTTAGCTTTTACAAAAGGGAGTGTGCACTCAAAATCGCCATCAAAGTTTTGACACGTGCACACCGGCCAAGTTTGTTCTTACTGCCGCACATTTGTCTAAAATCTGCACAAAATCTGCATACAGCCACACTGCCATTTCTTTATATGGAAATACGCTTTCCTGGAGGTGAGGTGCATAGAGTGGTGACGATAAAATACAAATAAAAAATACACTGCTGAAGGCAGAGAGAAAGAAAGTCAGACAGGAGAAACTTTAATAATAGTGTCTGAGGAGGAAGCCAGAAAAAATACAAAGTGTTTCCATGGGAGGGGCGGGCATTTAAAATAAACAAAAGATAAAGTAAAAATGACACTTGGGCTTAAATTACAGGGGTGCTAAATGCTGTTTTCGCCTGATATATTCACTGTGGCTCAAATACTTAACTGAAGCCTAGGAGATGATGGGTGATGTAACATGACAATGACCTAAGGCACACAACTAAATCGACAACAAAGGGATTTAAAATGGACAAAACTAAAATTTTGAAAAGGCCACGTCACAGTCCTGACATCAGCTAAACTCAAATGTTTTGGTGGGGCCTCACGAGGGCCCTTCATTTAATACATCCCAGAAATACAGATGAACCAAAACAGTTTTATTTGAATAGATGGTTTAAAATTTCTTCACATTGTTGCTCAAGCTCTCATAAACAGCTACAGATGATGAAGGCTTTTACCTTTAAAAGGAGCGTCTATCTGCTATTAAATTCACTTAGTTTTTCTGCACTATGAAGAGTAGCTTAATGTGTTCAGTAAAGGCATGAAAATATGAAAAATGCGTGTTTATGAATTAATGTGTTTAAAATCACCCCTCATGCTTGCTGTTTGCCTTTCCTTTAGATTTCTCTCTGCTCTCTTTCTATTTCCATCTGTCTCGCTCCCATTCTTTAAACTGTTCCCACATTTTCATTCATCCCCCACCCACCTTTCTTCCTTGCAATAAGATGTCATTCGTGCTGAATGGCTGGCCTCAGCTAAGTCAGACCAGGAAACTCACTGCCAGAACACAGCAAGCCCTGATCTGCCATTTGTCTTGTGGTTTTGAGTCTAGGATATTTGTCTAACCTGCTGTCCAATGTCAACACTCACTCTAAATACCCTCACTGCTGCATGAAGTGGACTTCCTTAGGGAGGGTAAGGATTAATGTTTAGTTGGAGATGAAATTGAGAGGGAAGAAGAAGAAGAAGAGGAAAGAAGACAGAGAGGACTACTATTGAGAAAAGAGACCAATCAGCTCAAGTACTGAAATGTATGGCAGATGGCAAGAAGAGCCTCACCACTCAATCTGTGGATAAAAAAGTTTCTGAATAAAAACAAAACCTGTTTTACAGTAGTAGCTTGAATTTCCTTTGTTTTTTCTCCATTTCTCAGCCACCATGTGTACACAGGGGGTTAACCAATTTAAAGCCATGACAGACTGAGTGTAAAAAATAGCCTCCGATCATTCAGAACCATTTCTAAACCTGTGACTAACCATAAATAACAAACAAAATCCAAGGCCTCCCTCCAGCATTAACACCAGCATCACCAGATGAGAAACTGTCGGCTAGATAGGAGATGACCTCAAGTTTACAGCCTAAAACCTGTTGATCCTGAGCGATTGATTGTCACCCGTAAGCAAGAGCCACCGCCTCCATCAACCACGATCTCAGCAGGAACAAGATGAATTCGAGCAGCGATTCTGCCATGAGAGCCACATCAGTGGCCTGTGCCTTTCCTTTTACGAGGAGAATTCCATACACTAGGCCCAATATTCCTGGTTACTGGAGTCTGGTGATTAAAGTGTATAAAAATGGGGCAGGCCCACTAAAAGGCAGTGATTTAGTGAGCTGTCACCCCAGTTCAGATGGGGCAACAAGTTCAAATCCTCGCAGGAGGGTTGTAATGAAAATGAAACAAGGAATGAGACAGTGTTAGAGGGGAGAGGTTGAATGGCTCGAGGGTTGAAGGGTTAAGAAGTCCGAGGTGTTGGTAGGAGGCATGCGGCCATCTGGAGGTTGCTCCTGAGCAACAATGAATACTTGCGTATGCAGGTTAACTTCAGTAACATAGTTTACAATAGGATCAAATATATATATATATATATATATATGTATATGTAAATGTAAATGTAATGTTTTTGACAGAAGACAGGTTCAAATGCTTTTGTGTATTGCTGAGATGTAACACTGTCCACAAAAATTGATTTTAAACGTCATGCTGTGATTTGGCATGCATTACAGAATTGAATCTAAGGACCTTTAAAAAAATGCTCTGGCCACTGTGTGATACAGTATTCATACAGCTGCAGCCAACAGCCTTGGTGAGATAGTGAATAAGTACAAAAAAAAAAGTCTATGTCCGTCTTTGTGTCATTTAGGCCTTAACCAGTGTTAATACGCAATGTGGTATTTCACCCGTACAATGGTGTTAACACAATTCCACCATCATAGACTGAAAAGAAGAGATTACTGAGTTTCTGACCCTTCGCTAACCTCGTCCTGACCTTGTAAAATCCCTGACCCCGTCATTTCCACCCTTACAGGATTCATCTGCTAGCTGGACTGCCTGCCTCTGGGAGTGACGTTTGATTCCTTCAAGTACCAGCCAGCTATAAAAGACACATCCTGATGGGCCTTCCTCTGTTGTGTTTAGTAGCTGTCTCTCTCCCCCTCCTCCTCCATCCTGACCTCTGCCACCACACCCACCCTCAGCCTCTACTCTGGCCCTTGGCTAACCTCTTATATTCAGGGTTCAGGGTCAGGGCAGCAGACTCCCAGCCAACTGGGCGGTTGCCCAGAGGAGCTGATGTAGCCGTGAGCGGCAGGAGAGACGTAAGAGACCCAGGGACCCCTCTGATGTTCCTGAGAGTTTCCAAAGAGGGAGCGGCTGCAGTGTGTTTATGACATCTTAAAGTTAGGGAGGGAAGGATCGCTGCACAGGCTTAGACAGAGAATGACGAAAGCACAGCGCAGTGTATAAATAAATGTCATGTAAAAAGAAGAATGTGACTCTTGTTGCAGTCAGACATCTGAGTGAAGGCAGACAGAAGAATGACACACAGTAATGGTTTCCTTGATGTAGTTCAGCAAAGGTTCTTTTGTTCGTGCATTGTCTTCCTTTTCATTGCTGTCATATCTTTATTTGGAGCTAAACATCTAGAAAAGAACACCAAAGATAAACAAAGAGGTGACTGTTCTTCAAAATTCCTGGAAAGGTGGGCAGATTATTTTCAGGAAGCAACTAAATCAGGGCATAGTTATTATTCTTATGAATCTAAGTGTTGTGCTAATACCATAGCAGACTATGAACACTCTGCTTTTACTCATTTCCACTTAAGGAAGTCTCGTCTGGCCTCGCTTAGAAGTCTGGTTTCTACGCACACTTAGTCATCTAACACTTTTAGCATTACGTGCGTGTGAATCTTCAACATTTTCAATTCATGTTTACATTTCTTTTGGTTCCTCTGGATATGAAATATAGCCCTGCTGTTGTTTGTACTTGTAACACACTTATTTCCTAAGCAACTATTGCACAATGGACTACAGTAATAGATGTAAATCAGTTAAGGAATGCATTCAAAAGTAAAGATGATGACAGTACAAACAATAACATCCACAAAGCCTTCTTGCTGAAATGAAATCTTTGGAATAACAAATGTTGGCTGCTTATGGCTCTCTGATGGCTTCATTTTTCACTCAGGATAACGTGCTAATTTTTACTGCTCAATGTCCTCCACTCAGCTTGTGTCACTAAGTCATAAGCCTGCTGCTCTTGGCTGATATATGGGTCCACGAGATGATGTCAGCGAAAAACACTTTCAATAATTGCTATGATTAATATTCTCAACCTTCCAACACCTTCCCTTTTCCATCCAGCCACATATCTCGACTAAGGTTCATCTATCAGTCTGCTCTCAATCTGTTTAAGTCCTCTGAGTGATGCATAGCACACTGGAAATTCTATGTCCCAGTGCACCTCTGTTTACATTTATTCAAATTATGAATTGATGATGCTCTTGTGCATACAATTGTCAATGGCTAAAGGTAGCAAAGTAAAATATTTACCATTTAATTAAAAAAAAATGTAAAAAGGAAAATGTCCCTTCTTCCCTTCAATTTTCATGTCCCCTGTTATTCTTTTGCAGAAAAATGCATAAATTGCATAGATAAGCAAACATTTACCAACATTTATTTTGTCTGTATACTGGATGCTGTTGCGTAACATCATGCAGCTGGTTGCACTAGCAAGAATAAGTGTGGAAAACTCACAGGGCAGGTTTCCTTTTGGCCTGCTCACTAATTGTTTAGGAGGAAAAAGGTGAAAGAGATATGTATAAACAGTGTAGGGCTTCCAGGGAGTTGGGAGAGGCCTAGAGGGCCTGGGACAGTAGCTGATCTGTAATATTCACTATATACACTGAGGAGTCAGGTCTGCCCTATTCTGTCTGGTGGCGTCAGAAAAAAATAAACTTTTGCTTCCTCACTGGTGATGGACAAATTTGTACTCAACTGGGAAACACTTCCTGTAGATACTGGCTTTGAACATGTCTGGTTGTTCAGAGAGTACACTGTCGGCTGACAAATTATATACTTTGGCTTAGAGTCTGTGAGCCTCAGAAATGATCATTATTACTTTTTGATGTTGTTTTGCTTTGACATTCTCTGTAGTACATTTATTCTTGTGCATTTCATCCCAAACAAAACAAAACATCTTGGCCTGAACTCCTCCATACGTGTCAAATTAGTGATTTCCAGGGCCACATATGACACCCAACCAATGATTCACTGACCTCTCATTCCCCTATAGATGGAGGGACATTGTCATTTTGGAAAAGACCACTTACATCAAGATATGTTCTATCGGGATAAAAGGCGATCCCTCAGGGCAACTTTGTATTGATTTGCAGTTAGCCCCTCCTCTAAGGAGATAAGTGAACCCAAACCACACCAGTAAATTAGTCCCCACAGCACAACAAAGCCACCAGATCCCCTCAAGGAGAATTTTTAATTTTAAAACTACAGGGTAAGTGTGTATGTGCGTCCACTGTTTTATCCTTAAATCGTCATGCATACTACTTTTTCATACACTACTTCTTTATCTTTGTGAATCCCAAAAGTGGTGATCGTAAAAAAGTAATATGGTCATTGCTGGAAATGTGTCTGCTCCCTGTATGAATAGGATCTTTAGACAATGATGTTCATTGTAACAAATTGATATGAGTCAATTAAACATCTATTATTAACCTCCTATGGTTCGCTGTCAATTATCTGTCCCATTAACTCTGTAATACTGTAAGCAGTGTGTTTAATACCAAGGAGATCCGGTCTCTAATCACTTATAAAAAAATAGCTTTAAATGACGACTTCTAATGTCAATTCAATTTAATTAGATTTAATGAAATAGTTAAGGTCTTTATAGCTCTGTTCCTGGTTCTTAGATAATTTATATGAATAATAAGGTACGCTTATATCGATTAGTCATAAATTTCCAACTTTTACTGTAGTGTGTTAAGAGTGGTTTCTAACTGTCTTTTTAAAGATAATATTATTGCCTACTTCAAAGATGGCACAGAATTACTTTTAAAGGTACGAAAAAGACATTTTAAAAACAGATGAAGTAATGAAAAGGGAACTTGCTGAAAAGCACCACAGTCACCGTCACATGGGAATAAAGCATTTTTATTGCAAGTGGCATGTGCAAAAATGCCTTGCAATTTCTTCCATGCTGGTTGCGTGTCTGTTGCACGATGCCAGTTCCTGTCATGTTCTTCTTGATGTTCATCAACAAACCACTGTGCTTGTAACAGGAAATCATTTTACAGCTCCACTCGCAGAGTCCTATTTACACAAACTCCCCCGAAACACTTAAGGCAGGATATTTGATTGTGAGTAGACTTTTCCGTGCTGTTTTCCCAGACCTGCCTGTCACCATGGGTTAAGCCCTAAACATGTGAAAAACACAACTTGCAAAACTGCTTGCATAGTAACATTTTTAAAAATTATTTAAAAAAATTAATAATAACACCTGCTAGTCACGAAAAATAGCTCTGACTTTGCAAATGACATTGGTTTTTTTGGTTTTTTTCCCACAGTGTACTGAATCATGTGCTATATATAAGGCACATTGGAAAATGAGATCAGGAAACAGGCCACACTGTAAACTATTCACAACACAATGAAATTCAGGGATAATATGTTAAAATTTAATTCTTTTGAGATTTGGAAATGAAACCAGGCTAACTACAGAAATCCAAAAAACTAGCCAGTTTGTTGTTGACATAAAAGGCTGGGCTGCCAAACTAGACAGACTGTCATCTGACTTTGGTGTATGCACTGCAACTTGTAACACTTGTGTCTATAGTTAGTGCCTGGGCATAAACTCTGTGGGTATAGACCAGCAATGTCCCCGTGGCAAAGTCCCTGCCAGCTATTTTCTTCCTAATGGCTCTTCCTTGAGATATTTGTGATCCACAGATAAAGAACAATTAAAGAAAGGGAAATACAAACATTTGTAGCTCTCCAAAGAAAGGTTTACACTTACAGAAATGTTATTTTTGAAACTGAAAGTGTGATTTGAAAGTGCTGATGGTCTTAATCATTAGCTGACTGTGTGGCACATACAATGCCAGATTCATTCAGGGGTCATTTAACAGGTCATTACATCTTTTCCTAGTCTTTGGTTGTGTGCTGTGACTGACATGTCCTTTTTTGTTTGCTCACCATTGTTTATCTGCCATTAACACTGACAGATCTAATAATTGTGTCACTTTGAGATATATGGCATTATGGCAGAACATGAGGTTCCCACCCCACGGACAGTTCAACTGTGGCCTCCATATGTCTCTCCCCTCAGGAAGTGGAACAGGATACACTTGTAGTCATCCTCCAGATAGCTTAGACTGTAGACACACCACTAGACAATATGGAATGGCATTTATGTAGCACTGTTGGCTACAAGCCACGTTTGACCATATTCATACAATGCTTTATTCTATACACCTTATCTATCACACACCAATGGGGAATTTACCAATGGTCGAACTAATACCAACTAGCCAAAGCCTGCTAAAATAGATGAGCTCTCTGTTGTGCAAAATAGAAAAAGGCCACAGTATTTGATGGACAGTAGCAGCCTTTGGCCTTGTGATTTTAGTTAAGACTGGTTGGATTACAGTCATATTTCTTTTGTGACTTCTTACAGTGTATTTGTAAAGACACGTTTGACTCACAAGCTCCATGTGTTGGCTCTTATGCACAGCATTCACCATAATCAAGAATTATGCAGATTCCCGTAATGATACTAAATTTGTATTAAGCCCGTGCATCTTGTACTCCCTTCCTCTCTGTGTCTGACATATTGCTCAGCGATTGTGTTCTTTGATTGTCCATGTTTAATGGCAGCCTCCATCTGCCAGCCCCGTGTGTCTGCAGGGTAGCGGTCCGCGGTGCCCCACATTAGAGTCTATTGGCGTGGGCCCCAGGCACATTCCGCTTCTGGAAGTGTGATTATTGAGGCCTGATTACAATGTCTGCGACCACGATAACAAACCAACACTCACTGAGTGCTTGGCGATCTCATTGCCAAACAAAACGGCTGGAGAATTAATGATGCTTCAAACTCGGACAGGTTTTTTAGTGCTGATAATCTGGATCCAGGGCAATTTGAAACAATTGGTGGCATATGGTTTGGTTTTACACTTGTCCAGCAACAGATATGAAATCTGTTGGACTAAAAATGTTACAGCACCCAATAATCAGATCCATTCAAGTTAATTTAGGGTAAGTGGATAAACAAACACAGCAGTTGGAGAAATGAATAAAAAGTTAAGAAGAAGAAAATAAAATGAATGAAAGGAAGATAAATTATACAAAAAAAGGATTATAGGAATTTCCAGATCAGGCATTCATCAAAAAAACAGTACATCTGTCTGGTTTGAATTTTGTGGAGGATGTCTGTAGGGTGGTTAAAACACACTGCTGTGGAGAGGAACCAGAGAACAGAGAGCATGCTGCTTAGTGTTTGACACACACCTGAAAGCCCCTCATGTTCTCCTTCTGTAGAAATGCCTGTGGTGGTCTCCAACTGCCTGCTAGGTTTTGAGGGGTACTGATTGCCTCATCCCTGCCTCCAGGCAAAACTTCGTCCCCATCACCACCTCCTCTCTATTTTCTGTTTTTCTATTCTCCTTCTCCCCTCACTCATCAGCTTCCTCTTTTGCTCAGTCTACTCTCACTCTCTCTCTTCTTCTCTGTTTCTCACTCTCTTCATCCCCTCAGGGCAGCAGGTTCGGGTAGAAGTCTATTGCGGCGATCACAGCTGATAACCTGTATTCTGGACAGGCGGGCCACATGGGGCCACACCTTGCCCGAGGATAGGTCCATCCATGCTGGGGGCAACATAGGCACGGGGGCCGGGGGGCTAAGGCCGGGGGCTAGGTCTAAAGTCGGGGTTGAGAACTTGAAGTGAAGCAGGAGCAGGGGGGAAGTGGGCTGGATGCTGGGATGGCAGCTGCATGAGCCTGAAGGCCAGGGCAGGCGAAAGGGAATGCAAAGAGGGGTGAGGGGTAGAGCTACAGAGCCTGGACAAGAGGAAAGGGTCAGCATTAGTGACAGGAGTTTGCGTGGTCTATCTGAAGCACTACTGAGGCATGGTCGAGTGGAGCTGACAGGTGAGAGAACAGCACCACCCCTAATGATGCCAGTCAAGGTGCCGGTTGTTGTGCACTCCACTGTGAGGTGAACTTGATGGGCTGGTGGAGGCATGAGGTGAAAGAAGGTGAAGTGAGAGCTGGATACTGTGGAGAATGGTGCTTTATAGCTTATAGCCTGCTGTGTGTAAAGCTTTTGTTTATATTGATGTTGCTTCAAATCGGATCAATTGGACACTTCAGCCTAGCTGTCTTTGCAGTGAAGCTGTTGTGCTGTAAAAGCACCAAATAATTATTATTATTATGCTGGCATTATAATCCCTTAAAGAGCCAATGTGCGAATGCGCATGTATTCACATTTTTTTATTTGACAAAACTGCAAAATTTAGACCTGGAGTTACAAAAATCTAATCTAATCACTAGGCAGTCTCTAGTCTACCTTTTCTCCATCCACAGAGTCACAATGCTTTTTTTATTCACTTAGCTGGCTCCACAAGATTAGACAGCAGGCCATGAGTCTGCTTCCACTACAGTCTTGAAAATAGTACTATG
>VUQR01035495.1:53550-64918 GCA_015108515.1 Hemichromis elongatus
TTAAAAATAGTACTATGTCACTTTAGTTAGAGACCACAAGCTGAAGTAGCCAGTCAGAAGGTTTTGTGTGCAATCCTCTTTGTGCATTTGTATATATCTTTAGGAACGCATATGCGTGCCTTTGTTTTATAACCATGTGTATTGCAGAGGCAGGACTGTGTTGTGACGCTCCATCTGCTTGGCTGCCTGGATTACGCTGTCTGTGCTGCTCTGATTCCATCACCTTCAGTGGGTTTGTGGGTTGGAGAGAGTGGGGAGTCGATTGGGGGGGGCAGGGGGAGGAATGGCGATGGTGGAGAGTGTACACAAAAAGTCACCCTGAATCTGCCAGCTGATTAATCAAGGGTGATTCGGCAGCAAGTACAGCCTACCCGCTCCTTCCTGGCTAGTCCGTGTGTATTTATTTAGAGTAACCCGTGGCCAGTCACGCCTGACCTCAAACCATCAGGAACAGCCACGGTTGCGCCCAAGCATAAACAAAAAATGCGTAATGAAAGTAAGAGGACAGGGGACGGGGTGGTGTGGGGTAGTGTGGGGCAGAGATGAAGGGGAGGGGAAAAGAACGGCGGGCAGGCTCTTTTTCTTTTCTCAGAGATAGGGATCTTAAGCTTCACAGCAGAGCTCATGGGTCCAGACACAGAGCTGAAATAGCTGCCTGTGTCCCAGTGTTTACTTCTCAGCTGACATGGGAAGGGAAATCATTGACCTCTGTCAGATCAACCAAAGTCCATCCATCTTCCAGGCTAAAGGTATTTTTTTGTTGGGTATCAAATAGCTGGTGGTGAATGGGAACCCTTCCCTCTTGCATAAAGAGTTTGTCAGAGCTCCACAACTGGCTGCATTTGTGACAAAAATACACCAGTTTACTATGCTTTTCTGTTCCCCTTTCAAAATTTGCTCAAGTTCATATTGGGTTAAAAGCATCAAGTTTGATAAATTTCATCATCTTAGCTGTGATGTAAGTAGCTAGGCAAGCAGGAGAACAGAATCAAACAAACTCCAAAGATGGAGCCTCTATGGAGAATTATTGATCGAACATGAAGGTTAGCCAGAAGTCTGAGAAGGTTGGCTCTCAGCGGTCCCAAGTGGTGCAAGAGGCCCAAATCTCTCTGTCTTTAAGTGCACAAAACATAGAAAAGAACAAATACAGCGGATGGAGAGAGGAAGGGGAGAACAATATAACACACTCTCAAGTCTGAGAATGTGTGTTTTGATGAAGTACATAAAGAGTAGTTATTGTTTTAAAAAGTATTTCAAAAAGTATCCCAAATTTCATGAATGCATATGGTTTAAAATCTTTCACCGCTCCTGTGTTTACATTTGAAGTTTTGAAAGTTATTTTAAAGGCACACTGGAAGCACAAGTCAGCTGTGACAAGGTCAGCATGTTTACCAACCTCCTTGTCCTCTTTGTCTGCCTCTTTGCCTTAGTAAGTAATCTGCATGGCACATGTTGATCGTCCAGGGGAGGCAGAGTGGCATTTCAGCTGAGCAGGTGGAAGCGGGCAATGCACCACCTGGTGCTAGGAAAAATGGAGAGGTGAGAAAGAGCGTGGCCTTCCAGCACAGCTTGTTGGGTTTTGACCCACTACAACTCTCAATCTCCTCGCCAGAATTTTTTATTTATTTATTTTTTTTGCAGCCATCACATTTAGATCAGCCACACAGCATCTGCGTTACTGAAGCACGAGGAGGCCTGTCTCCCGTAGAGACAAACAGAGAATGGGAGGATGGAGGATGAAGGGAGGGCAGGAGAGAAGGTACATAGCGGTAAACAACAGCACCTTTGGTCCTGCATCTGTCTGAGCCTGGCATCCTACAGTGTGTGACAGTTAGAGATGCATGTGTTACATTCAACAATCCCTGGCATAGATATTGAGTCATCCCAGATGGCCATCACGTTTTTCCTTCACTCTACTTATTTCTGTTTCTCTTCCTCTACCTCATCATCGCTTTCACCACCTACTGTCAACAAGGGACAGCCATTCCAGTGTGATTTTGAGGTTTGCTTTGGGTAGTGTGACTGGTTATTGCAGGAATTCCAAATAAGGTTTTTCGGCATTTATGACTGGAGGAAGATTACAACCTGTGCTTCAACAGAGGGGACAAAGAAGGATGATTAACCCTCTTTAATAAAACTTCTGTATAATCATACACATGCCAAAGGTAAAGAAGAATGCACTGTCAAAGTTAATACCCCAGACAGCTTCTCAGCTCTCAATGACAAAACAGAAGAGGAAAAAAAAAGGATAACCCTTTGACTTTCGACAGTTGGATTTAGAAGTTGACTTGACAGATGCTATGCTATTCCCCACATATTGAGATGGGAAAAAATATGAAAATGCATTATTAATTCCACAATGCGAATAGCCAGTATACACAGAGTGCAAAGAAAGAGCAGGCAGGCAGGCAGGCTGCCGTATGCGCCAGCCAACGAGCGAACGAACAACTCTAACCTTGAGCTTTCACCATCACTGTTTGACATCTTCGAAAACATGTTCTCTTTTTTTCCAAGTGTGGGTTGTCAGCGGCACTGTCACTGGCAGGGAGAGGCGACGTTAAGTAAAGAAGGACACATGTGGCTCCGTCAGGAGGAGGGGTCTCTGTAAAGTCAGCTCCTGTCACGGTTAAGTAGACAGGTGCTTACTGTTAACACCCCACTAATATCTTTATGCATATTTATGAATCCCCCTCCCTTATAATACTTGCTCGTTAATGTCACAGCTGCCAAATATTGACTATGACTTTCTTTTAAAAAGCGCATAAATAAAACAGCTTTTAAAGATTCTGACCCGCTTAAATACATCACTTTTCCTCTCCCTTTGATCAGTAAGCTTTTCATTATTTAAACCTCTGTGCTGCTTTATAGTTTTGCCACCTCATCAGCTGCAAATATGCAATATAGCTTCATTTAGAGTGGGTGCCTATCCCTTCATCTAACGTACCCACATTTAATCCTCTCTCTTTTCCCTGTGTATAAGCGTGGTCAGAGACGTCTAAGTGCTCTCATTATGGGAAAAGTTTGTGAGAGGGGCAGAACTTGCTGCTGGGTCTCATCAGTGAGAAAGAGGGAAATGGCTTTTTGGGTCTCTGAGGATTTGTATGCTGATTGCTCCTGCTCCGTAAGCAGGGCTTTCTATTCCCATGAAAACTTGGCCAAGAAACGCAACGCGCTGCGTATGGCAGGAAGCGTTTTGACGAGATGTGTATGAAACTGGACAAGTTACTGCTTTGCTGTGAAATCCTAATCCAACCCCCCCCCCCAAAAAAGGATCTGAATTTCAGCTTTCTATTACAACTTTTTTTTGGGTTCAAATGAAAGTCTTGACAAGAAACTTTGCTTGGAGAAATCGACCTGTACCCATTATAACCCACCAAAGCCTTTTCCTGCAGCAGGTGGTTCTTTTTAAATGCATCAAAAATGTAAATTTAATATTTAATTATGGATTAATGTATAACATAAAAGTCCTGTTCAAATGCTGTTAAACACCATTATTTTACAATTTCAGTCAGTGGCTTGTTAGAAGTTTTTAATAGTGCTTTTAAGACTGTTATGTGGGGACATGCTTGCAATGTCAAGTATGGGATATTACTATGTGGATTCGGGCAATAAAATGGATACATTTTATTGCCCGAATGGATACAATGGATACATGTCTATTACCTCTCCAGTTGATTGGCTGTTTGCCGAGTTCTTATGATTTACTTGATTTGCACATTTTTGTCTCCCCGATTGTTATCCAGAGTGGGTGATCAAGAACAGCCTTTCAAGTTTTGTCAAGAGTACTAAACATGCAAAGTATAGATGAAGCAGCCATACCACCAGCCTGGTACTTCATATTTGCAACACATAACCAATGAAGATATATGAAACATCACCCCAAAACCAATGGTCCTCTTGAGGTTGTCCTTTTAGCAGTGAACTAATGACAGCACAGCAGCATTGCAACATCACTAGCTCTGACATCCAGACAACATGGACAGAATTAGGCTCTATGAACACCTATGGCACATTTTTAATTTGTCTGGGGTGGATTCAAATTGGTCAGTTAAAATGTGCAGTCCTCATTTAACCAGAACACTTATTAAGCAACAGTAAACATTTGTAAATAACAACATGTTGTTTAAAAATGTGCAAATTTAAGACTTTCATTTCATTTAGGATTAATGGCAAATGTGTCGAGCACCATAACGCTGCTAAATTCAAGTAATGATCAAGCAAACATGAAGCCTAAAAGAACAGACCATTGATCACGGATAGATAACCTACCATGTGATATATTATCATGCACAGAGTGCCCATATTCAAACCACTAGTTTAAATTCTAGTGGGATTTTAGTTTGCCTCTTCCTGTCTCTGAAAGTAAACAAATTAGCCCTGTGGAGCCATGGGTGGGGTCAGAGGTCAGGCCTGACACAGGAAGGCAGGGTGTGACAGGCTTAGGCCACTTGGACTTCTCGCCCGAGGAACAGATGTTAGTGGCGGCAGTGTGATTATCACCACGGCGACCGAGGAACAGGAGCAGCGGCCCTTGGATGGATGCTGGTAATTACCCAGGGTCCCCTGGGAAGGAGATGACACGTGCCCGCCACTCTTGGAGATCACAGGGGCGTAATTAAAGCTGCAGTACCAGTTGTTAATAGGGCAGCCAGTAAAGGTAGCAGAGGATGAGGGGAAAGAGAAAGCAAGAGGAAAGGAAATGGGGGGGGGCTCTACTAGAGGATTGTATCTCTTTTGTCCTCTATCTTGTTTGTTTTGCACACTGTGACCTTCCTGCATGGTAGAGGATTCCAGTAAAAATACTGTTTATTACAATAAGGTGAAAGAAAACCAAAAATACATGCTGAGCTAAATAAAAAATGACATTTTGGAGTAAACAAAATATTATTTTGTCTACTGTTGCCCAAAAATAAAAATGGATTACATTCTAACACTTCACAGGTAAAAATGTCGGACTTCTCAGCCACAAGAAATATTCAGCAAATTCACTTCTTTTTCAGAGTCACAAAAACAAACTTTGTGGCACAGAAAGAGCTATAGCTTCAGTCATGTTCAGCCAGAGAGAACAAAAAAGGGTTTACTGTACAACAAAATTGTCACAAAGTCACCCCAAGACCTCTGCTGGCATGTAGGAATCGCTTTAAGTGCAGTCATAGTGTTTGCTAGTGACAGGTATGTTTTTGTCTTGCTTGGCAGCGTGTGATGCAGAGATTGCCCACGCAGAGCTCTTAAAAGCACCATACAAGACCTCAAGTGTCAGAGCACATCACCACAGCCTTTTAGAGCCACAAAACCCACTGACAGCACCAAAATGGCCTCTCTTGCTTTTTTTGTGCTCCAGTCGGCTTCTTATAAATGACCACATTCAACCCCTGTTTGGCTCTTGACAGCCCTATGAATTCTTCTTCCAGAAAGGACTGATGCAAAAAAATACACATTGCCTTGCGGGCGTGGGTTGGGGCATTCTGTAAGTGCGTTTAGACGTTGTATGGACAACTTAAAGGGTTTTCAGCTTGATAGTAAGTTTTTCTTTGGATGTCAACGAGTTGAAAAATTGTTAAATTGGAAATTGTCAGGGCGGGAGGCAAGTGCGAAGTTGCCAAAACATTATGGCACACTCCTGAAAAATCCAGCGAATGAAAACTGGAATAATTTTAGTGCTCATAAATGACCTGATACAGATGAAATGTGTGTGATAGGCAGTTTCTTTAAAACTATCTTCTTTGCAAAGTTATACTTGTAGTTAACATGAAGACCTAATCATCACGTATGCCTAACGTACCGTTTGTGACCATTCAGAGATGTCTCCACTAGCAGAACAAGGGGACTGTGGCGATAATATGTAAGTTTGCCAGCCAAGTCTGTCTTTCATAGCAGAGGGGAGTCCCAGAGAGAATTAGCCATGCTGAGCTTGACACAGAGTACCCACCCAGATAAATGGCAAGGTTCTGGCAGGACATATTTTTGGGATTAACTCACTGACCCAAAAAAGTGATGTCCACGAAATGGGCTCACCAGGGACAGCGGAAAAGAAGTAGCCATTTCTACACCTGTTAGAGCCAATGTCATCCAATGAACCATGATCTTTCAATTACTGTCGTTTAGCTCTCAAAGAGAAGAGATCCACCAGGGATTGTTTTTCTAGCAAAAGGCTGCCAAATCATACATATTGCTTGCCAAGGCAAAGGTATGGATAAACCATCTTTATTCAAGCAAAATGAACAGGGGAACAAAGTGGAGTCTGTGCTCCTCAAATCCCTAAACATAATGTTCCAATCTTTATCCTAAATAGTTTTCATTCTTATTTTATTTTTTATTTTTCATTTAGACCACCACTGATGTTACAATGCAAACCCATTCTCTTTTTCTCTTGCTGTATCTCTCTCTCCTCTCTTTTCTCTGCGGTAACATTCACACATCACACATTGCGAATGTCCACATGCTTTTTGTTTCTTTGAGTGTGGTGTTGTCAGTGTTTCATGACTTATTCACTCATTTTGTCCCACGCAGAACATCAATATTTAATAGGAGATGGAAGCAAGTATTCCCTTGGCTTACTAAAAGATTCGGTGTGCATGCACAACAAAAGCACGCACAGTATGTGAATGCATATGTGAGTATGTTGTCTGCTGGGGCATAACTGCTTGTTCTCTGCTGTCTTCCTGTGGTGAAGAACAAATATTGTCTATGTTGTCTTCAGGATACAATATTTCAGTCTGTAGGAAGACAACACAAAAAGCATAGAAAATAATAATCCAAATTTATATAAATTAATAACTTTATTTGCCATTAGATGTGGATTTTGACACATTACATATCATGCAATTGGAACTCATATTCAATTCAGGGTTGCATGGGGGCAGCTTTCATAGAGGTTGGGTAAATGCAGGGTACATCTATCACAGTAAACTAATGGTAATATGTAGCCTCTATTATTAGAGTCTGTGTTTTTTGTTTCTTAATTTATCCAAAGCTTTTCACACAGCTGACCATTTCATTTTGGTGGCCAGACCACACAATACCAGACCACACCAAATTACCTGTTAACTAGAACTGCTCTGTTTTCTTTCTCCTCTGATCATGTATATGAAGGTGTGCCTCAGGGTTCTGTATTAGGGCCACTGCTCTACATGTAGGTTTTTACTTAAATTACCAAATCTTACACTGCAATATTTCAGTTTTTATTTTGATGACATATTTATGTATTGTTCATTCCCTTGAGTTTGCTTTGTTATTTTTTCATCTATTTTAGGTTGACCTAAGTATTGTTAGTCCAAGCAGATTTTATGGTTTATTTTGAATATTTCTGAGGAAAAAAACTGCTCAGCATAGATAAGTATGTGGGTTTTATTACTCAGAGGTCTTGTTTTCTGTTAATTGAATAGCAAAATAACTTGAAACTATTACTATTTTTACTTTTAGCATTGCCCTTAAATAGTATTTTTTTTTTCAAAGAACACAAACAGAAACTGATATTTTAATTCCATACTGATTGTAAAACTATAATTACGAACCTGTCCTATAACTATGTATGTGAAGGCTTTACAATATGCTGACTCTTTTAAAATTCATAATGTGTATAGAAAATACTTTTAAATAAATATTTAGCTCCACTGATTATCTTCTTTTCTTTTGAACAATATCAAAACCCAGCACTAACTTTAAGAAAACAAAAAGTATCATTTTGTTTGAATTTGATCTATCACTGGGTTAGTGAGTCAAATCTGTGCGTAAAACCTCATCTATTCAAAGGCCAAGCATGACAGCATTAACATACTATGTTACTTGATTAGCTACCGATCGGTAGAGTCCAACAGCTATATCAATTCCACAGTTAACACTCATCAAATCTAATCCAGGCTGGAAATCCCTGTGCAACTTGCTGTCATATACCATTGACAGGTTGCATCTAAACTGATTTGGCAACCTTTTGTCTTCCCTAATCTGGTCAAATCAATGGAAACATCCACCCTTGATCAGCATAGGGGGCTGGGATCAATATGAATATTGATCAATAAGTGGTACTGGATGCACTGGGAGGTCAGCCATTCCAAGTGGGGTCGAGGCTAATCAGTTTAAGTTTAAGTTACCAGAAAATGAGGACTAAGCGAAGTTTAAGTAGTGATCTGGCCTGCAGAGAGGGTCCCTGGCTCCTTCTGTGTCATGAAAGCAGGAGAATGAGGAGGGTATATAGATCAAATTAAAAGACTTTAATGTAATATGTCATATCCTTTATTTATGCATGGTGCCACTTTTACTATCGCCTGTGCTTAAATAGCTGTTGTCTCTGTCTGTATAAACCAGATAGCTTACATTTTTTTAAAAAACAAAACATCAGCTTGTCAGATTAAAAAACAGACGACACTTTTATTAATGTTGAGGTAACGCAGTTGTCACCCTGAAATAATTTAGAGAACTTTTTTCAATTAGTGAAGCACATATTAATTAACTACCAAAACCAAACCACTAAAGCTTTTATTTTCTAACCCATTCATCCGTTTTCTATGTTAACATAACCTGAATCTTTTGTTTGCTTTAGTTGACTACTTTGGCCTCTAGAGGGCTTTGTCCCTAGCATTTTCATTGACTGATTCTATAACTAAAAGATTCATACTTAAAAGCACAGCACTCGCATATGAAGGAATTTGACACACATTTGAAATCTAACGTGGATAAGAGAAAACACAGCGGCTAGAGTCAGGCTAACAGATTAGATGTGGCACTGATGAATGAGACATTACCATGGTGTCGACACACACAGAGACACACACAAGCCTTCGGGGGGGTAATTACACAGGGTTAGGGACTCTAACTCTAAAACCTGTTCCTACACATCATGCTTTAGAAAATTCAATGAGCTTCATATTTCTCTTGAAGTGATTGTTTTACATCTTACTTTCTCAACCTCAGCTCTTTCCTTTTTTGTGGGTTTCTCACTCCAAGATGTACGTCCTGACCAGAGCAAGGTCAAGGATATACAGAATCATTCAGAGATGAGGAGAATGAAGGAGCTCACCAAGGGTCACATGACATGAATAATAAAGTACCATATTCTTTAGAGTTAAAACACAAAGACCTTATAAAAGAAAAAGAAAAAAAAGATGCAGAGGACTACGACACAGACACAGAGGTATTAGGGAGGAGGAAAACAAGAGCATGGTGAGTTGTGCCAGAGCCAGGGCAATAAATGACCTTTTCAGAGAAAGCCCCTTACGCAGTCTTGGGCCAAGGTACACTTTTATTTATAGAAGGTATTTATAGAAGCGATTTTCCCGAGGTTATCCTGAGCAAAATGCCAGTTCTCATTACCAGCCGGGTCCTGCCTGTGCCTCATTTTACGGCTGGATGAGCCCAGGCAGCGGGGGACCCAGCATGCAGCCCAGGGTCACCTATTAAATCCTCATGTCCAAGAGAGCACCGTCATGCACTTCTTGTTCTACACTGGGTGGGGCTTTAGAGCAGCAAGAATAGAGTGAGTAAACGGGTGGCCAGGTGTGTGTACGCAGGTGTGTGTGCTTGCTATTGTACAGAGAGTGATTTATTAAGGGAGTATGCCATTAGTACTTGAGTTTGCCACTATGTACCTAATGCATTTTTTTCAGGTTCTGATGATTGCATTTGAAATCTGCCACGTGTTTTTCTATCTTCAAAATATGTCACGCTAACAGAATGCTAACAAAACTAGTTAACTTAATATATTTTCATTTGGTTATACCGGTTCACAAAATGGATCATATCTGTCTAGAAACATTAATACAGTGCCAAAAAGAAAACATTTATACTTGTGTCTGTATACATGAGCCTGATTCACTTCCTCTGCATTGTTTCTGAGTCTCCATGAGAGTGTATGTGTGTGTCAGTGTAAATGAATGTGTCTCTCATCAGAGCAGCTATAAGTCACCCTGGTGAAGCACTTCAGGCCCTTCTGGTGGGGCCTGGGAGCCTCAGCATGGGGTCATCACAGCTCAGGGGCATAGCGAGCGTTGAATGTCAACTCAAAGACATGTACAGGTTACAGAAAAAAGAAAAAAAAGGAAAACTACACTGATGACAGCAAAGAACGAATGCCAAATTATCTACTGTCAAAACAAAATGTTAATACTAATGATTAAGACTCACTGACCAATGTAAGGAAGAACGACACTGCCTAAAAACTAACTTCATTTTTCTTAGTGTGCTTTTTTCATGTAAAATAAAACTACAAAATAGATGAGACAGCAAAAAAAAAAAAAAAAGTTTAACACACCTGCACATTTTTCTTTTCATCTGTCTCTGAACGAGAGCAGAAGAGTGGGGAAGGTAGAGCCTGGACAGATACAATATGGTACATGGACAATAGAAACCCTGGGGAACTGTGCAATATTCACAAAGAACGGCATCAAACAAATCTTCTGCCCCCACATTTTAGTCTTGAGGGTGTTCAGTGCTGCGGGAGAATCAGATGTATAAATCAAATTACTTTAAAATTCAGATAACATAATGACCTGCTTACCTGCATATTTCTTAAGATGTTCTGTAATTGGTAAACATGTATTAATGAGCCACACTGCTTGACATTGACACTCCAAATGTACCACAACATACTGAAGACGGTCCCCTCTTTACATAGCAATACATAAAGAAATCTGATACTTCCCTCTTTTCCAGATATTACAGTCCTCAGCCTCCTACACGCATGCTGCTTATTTGGTGCAGAGTTGTGAGGCTTTCAGGTAACACACCATTTCACTAGATCACAACAAGTTATAACAATGATGGCAAGGTAGAGGACACACACAAACACTTACTTTTGTACCTCTATGAAACCCAGCATTTTCGGGGGCCCCACTTTGTTAAAAACAAACAAAAAAAGCCCCAAAAATACAAAAACTAAAAAAACAAATAGGTAAAATCAAATAAATTAGAATTAAAAATTACTATTTATTCTTTTAGCTTATCCAACAATGTTGGAGTAGAAAAAAGGAAGTCAAGTAAAAAGATAGTGAGATATTTATACACACGCTTCGTGTGGGACCATACAATGAAATGTCTCACTCTGTAGACATTGCCTCTTGTAGCCTTGTGGAGGTTTGTGTGTAGGAGTGATCAAGTCACACAGATTCAATCTGACAATGGGACCAACCTAGTTGGTGCAGAGAATGAGCTGCATAAAGTTATCTCTGAATGGAACCAAAATAAGATTCAGAAAGCGATGCTTAAATGAGAAGTTTGAAATTGTGTTTGAATCCTGCAGCATCTTGGCAAAGTTTGGGAAAGACTTTTGCTTTTATTGGATAGTGGAGCAGTGAAGATAGACAGGAAAGTGTGCAGAGAGAGAACGAGAGAGAGGGAGAAAGAAGGGGGGGGGGGGGGGGAGGACATGAGAAAA
>VUQR01035495.1:64938-75682 GCA_015108515.1 Hemichromis elongatus
AGGGGGGGAGAAGGGGGGGGGGGGGGGGGGGGGGGGGGGGGTGATGACATGCAGCAAAGAGCTTTGGGTCAGACTCAAAAACAGCCTGCTGCACTCTGGCCATGTGACCTGTGGTCGCCTGGTCACCCACTGAGTTAAAGTGCCAGCCAACTAACAAAACAGCTTTTAGTATGTAAAACTGTCAATGAGACAAAAATAAACAGAAACAAAAAACAAATAAAAACCCTAATGCATAATATAATTTCTGTAGTCATGACAAGCTACCACTTACTTCACATAAAAATTCAATGTTTGATTCACTGTAATGTAAATGGTTGGTGATAGAAAACTACTCCACTTTAGTGCTATAGGCTAAATATGTGACTGACACCCTTCAATAAATATATTATATACCACCTAGCTACCACCTAGCCAGAAATACAAGAATCATAGATGAACCTATTATTGACTTTCAACTGCATTGGCAAGTCCATCACCTATCTCAGAGTCACAGCTAATGAAAAAAGATATGATTCTATAGACTAAGTAATAAAGGAGTAGGATTTTCCATAATTCTACTGAAAGATGCGTATATCTGAATAATTAGCTTATTTTCGGTACATTTAAAGTGTTCGTTTTCTTTGAAAAGGGCTTTAAAATGAATTAATTGGTGTTACCATGTATGGAGGAGTGTACTGGTACTTATTTTTAAAAATAAGGGTGATGTGCAGAGCTGTAGTAACTATAGAGGAGACATATGAGACATATCATGAGGCTTTGGGAGGGACCTTGAATTTGGACCTCACAGAGGGGTTGCCCTTATATTGTTGGTTTTCTTCCTGGAACCTTCAGCATTAGAAATATGAGTGTACACACACAGACACACAGACACACACACACACACACACACACACACACACACACACACACACACACACACACACACACACACAGACACACACACACACACACACACACAAGAATCAGTAGTTTCAGAGTTGGTTTCAGGCCTCTGTTAGCCTTGTTAATTCTTCTGGTCATTTTGCTTGTGTGGTTGTGGTTGGATGACTTGCACAGAAGGAAAGAAAGAGTCTGGCCCTAAGCCAACCTATATTTGAAAGCTTTATACAGATTACAGTAGAAGATGTCTAATCTGTCAGTTGTCATTTCCTCCCACTGAGGAAGAAATCTGCCCGGATCAAATCTTATTTATTTCACGTGGGGGGTGGAATTCAACCACACATTTGACATAATCTTTATCTTACTTCTTGGCCTCATCATCTCACCAGTAGGACTAGATTGGTGCTTGTCAGAGCTTGGCTGTTTTCCCATAGTCTTGTAACCCCCCCAATGTCTGATTGGCTTTTAGGCTTTACTGTAGGGTTGTAATTCTTTCCATCCCACAACGTTCTACAACACTTAGCATGAATGGAGCAGTTCCAGAGGAAAGATAGTTCATGTGAACTTGGTTTTGCCAATTCTAAAAAAATTCACCATCCAGCATTTAAGCAAATAAAACAGGCAGCGAGGATATACTACATTACATTGTACTTTTATCTTACAAATTGCCACTTTTAAATGACTAGTTTCAATAGGTTTGCACCACAATTCAATAACATGCTTGTTAACCCATTCACACATACAGTGTATCATCTACCACATTAACACACCCACATACCAAATGACATAACAGGGACCATTTAGGGTTTAGCATCTTGCTTAAGGATGTGAAAAGGAGGAGCTATGAAAGACTCGCCAACCTTCGCTTTAATGCCCTATAACTCCAAAACCACAGCTATCCATTTTCTTGGCAAGGGCATTGTTTTTATTGGTGTTCTATCTAGTTCATCACTATCTATATTTTATGTTAAAAACTTCACATCAATCCTTCATTGATTTATGAATAGTATATATAGTATTTAGTATATAGTATATAGCATATAGCATAATAGTATAAATATGTATTATTGACCATGTCTAAATACAACACAACTAGAATTCAATGCCAAGAGATGGAGCTTTTTTTTCTTTGGCGTTTAGAATGAAAAAAGATAGTTATGCAAATTGAATCCCAGACACATGGTCTGGGAGTATGGTTGCTGTGCTCTGACAATACATTATATTGACAAAGCATGACATCTCCATTCGTAGGATCCTTCCTGTGAGTCTCACAGAATTAGTTAAAATCTCATCAACCACCTCTATCATTTGAGATTTTGACCATCAAGGACAGTCCCTAAAGGTGAGACCCACCTTCCAGGATGTGCACCCAACTACCTTTCCATAGCCACATGATTCCAGGCATTCCCAGTGTTTGGAAGTGAGGGAGCAAGGTCTGTCCCCCAAGGCTGTTTGCCTGCCTGTCTGACATCATAGACTGTGGCATCTTCTGATCCGCCGGCGCAGAGAGACGATCTGACAGGCTTAATTTACAATGTCAGGCCTTTCAAAACCATTTCCCCCTCATGCTGACAGCAATCCTGCATTTATAAATTAGCAGAAACATTAACCTTTAGACTGATTATAACGTGTTCTGAGGGAGGCAAATTAACTTCCATTTGTTAATGTCAGATTTGGGGTTCAAATGGTACCGAAGAAAATGAAGTAAGGAGATTGAGAAGATAATGTGATGCATTGCGTATCCTAGAATGAAATGTTTTGTCAGCTTTTGATGATGAATATGATATTGTTTTTGAGGTAATGTGAAGCGCGTTGCACATAGGTGAGGCTGGATAATTGCAGTCATGCTCCCACCACATGCAGCACAAAGGTCTTATTGTTTTTAGAAAACACGCAAATCCTTTTTCATTTGACAAGATTTGACCTTATACAACCTTAAAGGGGAAACGCAGAAATTAAAAATAGAAAATGTGCAAGTTAAAGGAAGACTATAATTCTGCAGATGTGATTCACTTCACGGGAACAATGCCAAATTAGATAAATATGAAATCTTCTGTTCGTTATTAAAATGGTGCATTGCTGTTCAGTTACATCAGTGTAATTGCTAACTTGTGCCTATCAAATCCAGAAAAGTCTTCACACATTGGCATGTAACAGCTTGTCATGAGAAACTGTTGCAGTAATATTTGCGGCTATTACCCTAATTAGAGGAAAGCACACAGATGGTGTTGTTTCACAAACTCACAGACTGAGAATCAAAATGTCATCACTGCCAAAATTAGTGATGGTCTGAGAAAAAAACACGACATCGCTCTTTCTCACAGCCCAGTTTGCGTTTTCAAAACTTCTTTCTTCTCTCCAAGTGAAGCTGACATTAAATGGCCTTTCTTCCATGATGAAAAAACAGGGTCTTTAGTGGTGAAACAATGGTACTTTGGTACCATATGCTGCATTTAAACGCTGTAAGACAGCTGTGAAGCCTGAGTGTTCCTGGATGTGGGCCAGCTCCCAGAAGAAGCCTTCACTGGTTGGAAAATATTTCCAGTGAGAGCAGGAAGAAGCCACTTTTCATGGAGCAACTTCCAGATGCAGGACACAGAAGATGAGTGTCTCTGTGTGTCTGAAAATTTGTGCGCATGTGTGTATATTTTTCCATGTGTGCTCCAGTAGTGTACCGCATTGTAGAGCACTTCTATGTTGATATCTTTAATGAAGCAAGCAAAAAAAAGGTCAGTTTTTTAATTCATTTGATTTTACTCGTTTACTTCACATTAGATTTTTTTTTTTTGGCTGAAACTTGTAAAATCTCATCTCTTTAAATGATCCTCTGCTTTGCCTATGCTTAAGTATCAATCGTTTTAAAAACTTTTTTTTTTATATCAAGAAAGTGCATTTTTCACCTTTCAGAGAAAACTGAAAAGAATATCTTGTATTTCTGTTCAGCCACACAGGAGGGGGTAGGCAGTTATGCTGCTGCACTGTTTCTGACTCTGACTTTATTACTTACCCCCACAGAAACTGTCTGTCAATCAAATCATGCTCCTTCACAGACTAGCCCAAGGGTAGAGTGCTAGTGCACCTTCACAACAATGTTACATTGTTCACTACATATAGCATATCTACCACAGAGCGGCACAGAATTCAATAAGAAGACCATAAGGTAAGATGATCCCCTTTGTTAAAAAAAACGCTGAGGATTTTATATTGGTGAGGTGAGCTTTTATGTGATGCTTGAAAATGGTTATGATGAGGTGAGAAGTTTCCAATAACTGTATTTTGCCTTCAGCAGGGATTAAACTGAATCTATGCCCAATGCTGGAATCTCAGATTACAAATCCCGCCAAAGGGCTTTTCAACTCATCTCTGTCATTCCAGAATAATCTCCTCACATAATACATGTTTTTCAGCGATTTTATGTCTTAAACATAAATACAAGGACTGTTTTTTTTAACTAAACATTTTGCAGTGGCTTGTTCAATAGTTTGGGATTTGTGAGAGGACTTCTGAGTTTGTGTGAGATATTATCAAGTTCTGACAATTCTCTTTATCCTGTCTGGAAGAGATTTGTGTTTGTTTGTTAGACAGAAAATAAAACAGATGGATTGAGGCATTTCTACAACCTATGAACAGAAGACCTAATAAGCAATGCTGCAGGTAGATGGAGAATTAGAAGAGCTGAAAGAGAAAAAAAAATCTTTTCAGTGGGAAACAGGTTGACATCAGATTCACTCCTCAGAGCTTTAATAAAATGTGCTCAGTTAGCCCCTTCTCATTACTATACTATGAGTATTGACTTTGGCCTAGAGTCATGACCAGATAAAACGGTGTAAGGCCTTGTCCTAAGTGATTACTCTGAATTACAAATCTGTCTGCATGTAACCCAATATGACCTGTCTGCTGAGCAGTTTAACTGGCAAAGAACACTTCTTCTACACGTACATAAACACTTACAACTTGAGCCCACTTACAAGGGGTGGCTATTTAAGAGCATGCATGGACACGAGGGCGTCGTGTACACCTTAGGACACAGAAATACACACATCCTGTATACAAACAAAAACACACAAGTGGCTTCAGGAGAATAGGGTTTATTCATCAGCTAATGATTGCATGAGCACATGAACATACACACACACACGTTCTCTCTGCTATCTCACAGTCACACTCAGTCACCCAGTGTTGGTATAGTGTCTGGTCCTGACAGCTGAGTTTTAATTGGCCAGGGTGGTGCAGCATGGGCCGCTGTCATGCAGCTGGCAGTTTGAGGGGTTGTGGGACAGGCCCCACTGTGGGGGCTGTCAAACGGCCCACGGTCTCCACGGGAACCCCCACCGTGGGTGTCCCGCCTCATTTAGGAGCGTGCAGACAAAGCGCCAATTAAGAAGGGCTTTAAACAATCAAACAGAGTTCCTCAGGGCCCACAGACACTCCACAGGGCACTAAGAAAGACAGACACACACACATTTTCACGGCTGATAGTGCACATACACACCAACACGCACATAGACAAAGATTAAAAAAAAGGTAAAAATAGACTGATCATGACTTGATCTGAAGACATATTTAATGCTTGTTCACAGGACTACACGAGAGAACCTGTGTGCCGGCATTCCTCTGAGTTAAACTGGAAAAGAAATGGGACTGACAACAAATTAATCGAATTAAACCGAGTATTAAAATAAAACGCAATGGTAGATGTGTTCTGCAAAAGGCCTCATATTTGTCCTTTCTCGTGCTTGTAGAATATTTTTTACATTTTCAAAGCCAGTTCATAACTCCAAACAGTTATTTTGGCAAGAGAAAACTTGCTCGAATCACAAAAGGACAAACTCTTGCATCTGGTTGTGTTTGTTTGCCTCCACGGAAGGAAGCATCACTGACTGATATTCCCCCGCTAAACTGATGAACCCTGCATTTTTAAGAGCAAAACAGTGTCTTTAATGTATATCTCTGTCACTCCCCTCCTTTTGCCCCATCCTCTACTATGAGCTTCCATATGCCACTTCCATATGGCCCTGCACCCTCTCCTGACAAGCCTATGGCTAAAGCCCATCCATCATTCTAGGGAGTGCACTCACTTGTTATCAGCTCAGGCTGGCGCTGGGGAGTAGGTAACACAGATGAGAATGGGGTTGGGAAAAACAGAATTCAGGCAAAATGCCCAAGTCCCTCCTAAAACTATTTTGTCTCTAAACAGAGCCTCTATTGGCTGCTGATATTTCATTTAAGATTTTTTTTTCGTCCCCCCCCTCTGGTGATTTGAAAGACAGATTTAAGAATTTGATGATGAAGATGGAGAAGGAGATGTGCTGCTTTCTCAAGCCTCAGTGTTGAGGGAGAATGGGACCATAATGCAAGTTGTCCTGGAGGGGGAGATACAGGCATGCAATCGAGCTGGAGCGCTAGAGAACACGACAGTATACTGTGGTGGAGAAGAGAGCAGAGACGTGGTCTACACCTCTGTAAAATGAAGTGTTTGCATGCGTATTCTTTAAAAAAAAAAAAGAGTTGATATTAAAAATAGATTACAGCTATATTATTGACCACAATAATAACAGGAGGAAGACGAAGAAAAAAAGAACTAAAGGAATCTGAGAAAAATAGTTCACCCCTCCTAAACTGTAGAAAAATAAACACTGTCCTTAAGACCAGATGCTGCCTGAATTCATGATGTTTATCAATGCTAGTATAAACATGGAGCACAGACAGTTTACATTTCTATTAGAGAGAGCATGTTCTGCGCTCTTTCAGTATTAGAAGAAAAATATATTTTCAAGTGCAAGTGGGTAGAAATTGAAGCCTGTGTCTGCATTATATTTTAATTATAAAAACACTTCTGGAAAAAGTCATCACAGCAAGAGTGGGATGTCTATGAAAAGCACAATATCCAACACACAAAATATTTCCGTATCATCTACATGCATGAGCAGTACGTTTTTTAACCACGAGTCAAGTGAGGTATCAGTGTGCCTGATGCATATGTTTAAAATGAGAAAAAAAAAAAACATCTGGAGAGAAGATAAAGAAAAAGGCACCTCAAGAATATCAGCATTGGTGGCCGCAAGTGTAATGACATTCAAACGCTGATAAAAATCAGTAAACACTCAGCAACATAAAAATGAAAAGCAGCTCTATATACAGGCAAACAGTGGAGGAAAAAAAATCTATTGTTCTATCCTCTGGTGACAAACAAGCCCCTTGAAACTACAGAAAAGGTGTGGAAAACAAGGGAAAGGGTGAGGAAGATGATGCAGAGATAACAAAGATGACAAGGACGAGGTGGAAGTGGAGGCATAGTGGCCATTATGTGGTATCAGTGGTGCCAGATATTCTATCTGGAGGACCATGCAGCCGCCGTGTGCTTGTATGCCATGTATGTGGTCACACTAGTAGTCTGCAGGGTAGCAGGATGAGTAATTTTAAACCCCATTAACAATCACCATATTTATTTATGAGGCTGGGGCTGGCTTGGTATATATTGTTGCCCACACTTTCTTACTTACAATGAGTCCACAGGACAGATGATCCTTGTCTGAGGCTTTCTCAAAGGAAGAGAAGCCTCACTTCCTTGTAGACACTGTGATAGCATGAATTATTGAGTGGGTGCAAGGAAAAGAAGGAACTTAAATGTAATATGTGGCCTTGTTATTGGCTTCCACCTTTTGTAACCTTTCAGCTTTAATTAACATTGTGGGGATAACGTGGGGGCCTGTGTGGAGAGTGCAGGTTGGCAAGTAAGCAAATGCCTGACAATAGCAGTGTTAGCAATGCAAAAAGCATGTTTGTCTATGTGGGTGTCCACGAGGAGTAAAATGTTCTTTTGCTTTTATGTTTATGAGAGAATTGCTGTCAATAAACACACATCTGGGCATATTCTCTCCATATTTTTTGCACGTTCCTGTCACTACTTCTTATCAATTATAGGGTCAAAAGGATTGTGGATTAGCTCATGTTTTTATGACAAAGGATGGTTCTTATCCCAAACATGTTGTTGAAATACGCCTGTGCCAAATACCTCTGCATCAGCCTGATAATAAAACCACAGTGCAGCCTCGTGCTCATCCTCTTCTGTTGTTAAGGTCAAAAATGTTCCCCAGTCAAACACTCTGTGCCTTATTCTGCCCATGTGTTTCTAACAACAAGTGCTTTCAATATGGTCACCTCTCTTCACGCTCCCTGGGTGGGACACTGCACCATTGCCCCCCGATAACTTCAAAAGAACCAAAAATCACTGCGCATAACTGACAGTCGGGCAGAGAGGCAGCCTGATGTAAATAAACACGCAGGCATTTTACCATCAAAGAGGCTTAACTATTGTTGTGGTCAGTGTCATCTCACGTGTCATGTCGGATGATGTGAATGGAGTGTGTTGGTTGTTTTGATGTACAGTGGTGCTTTTTATGACCTCTTAAAGGATTGCGGAGAAGGGGGTGTGCGCTCAACCACACTGCTGCAACTCAGTCGATCAAAGTCAAGTGTCAAAACAGTTGGGTGATATGGTATCAGTGCAGCTTCTCTCCTTAAAACCATAGAGAAAAGCTTTCGATATGTTTTGGTGTTTTTTTTTCTGAGATTCACAGATAAACCTTATACTTATATCTTCTAGCTGGTCCACTGAAGATGTTCAACTAGAAAACAAAGTGTGGTGATATAAAGTACTAAAAATACATGATAAAAGAAACAAGAATAAAGACACACTCACTTAGATCTCGAGTCAAAGTAGAGAAACTATAAGATATAAACAAAACACATTCTACGGTTCGGGCTTCGTGCTTTAGGCTGTCATTCAAAGAGTTTGTATTGTAAGCAATTTTTCTTTTACCCTCTTCCAGTTTTCTTTGTGTGCCACTGGCGACCATCATAAGAAAACACCTTTGTTTATGTTTTCTCTCAAGCAACCGCCTCTTCTCCCTTTTGCCCCATTTCTTCAAAGATGTGTCATCTTTTTTTACGTGATAGATCTGGACCTGCAGGAAAGCCCTCCCTGTCCAGCTGTTTTGTTCTGCGGGAAAAGTCAGGGGAGAGTGATGGGGGGTCAACATGGGGGAGAAGGAAAGAGGCAGAGGGGAAGTCTTAGAGCTGTGTTCGAAGGGCTTCTCCTTCTTAGCTCCTATCATGTTAACCATAAAGATGTGTGTGTGTGTGTGTGTGTGTGTGTGTGTGTGAGTGTGTGTGTGTGTGTGTATGTATGTATGGGAGGGAGAAGCAGAAAGAGAAAGGGAACTGAGGTCTGGATATTTCCACCCTCGCCCTCACAGCAAAGGCATTTCCATAGCAGGTGGTCCGGCTCAGCCGCCATCTGGAGGCCTCGATGGCCAGATAACCTTCGCTATTTACAAACCCCAAACTTTGTTTAGACAAACCCTCTAAAAGCCATGTGATGGCCAAAAGAAACTTCAGGCTCACTTTTGTTTTTAACCATTGAGACCTGGGAAAACAGAAAGTCATGCTGAATTTCCCGAAGACACAAAGAACTGGGAATATGTAAATAAATAGTGAATTAGAATAAGATTCTGTAGATACCTCTCAGATGTCTTGCATACCAGAAATCAAAGCCCATAAAGTGGAAATTCATGGGGCTGCACATGATGTAGTTTCTTATTATATCCCCGACAAAGAGTAAAAATAATCATTTAATTTACATGCTATTACATATCAGTCTTACAGTTCGGTGATATGGGAAATGATCCGGCAGGGAAGTTAAACAAAGGAAAATCTGTCATTTTTAAGACGGTTTTCCTAAATCTGAATTTCCTTCTGTTCTATTTGCATTTCTTTCTTATTTCTAGACAACCTGGCAAGAATAAAACAGATCATTCCAAATTATGGTTAAAAAAATCTCCACCTCTAATTTCACTGCCAGATCTCCCTACACAACAAATAATTTTCATAGAGTACAGCAGGTGCAGAGCTGGTTCAGGAGTTTTGTTGAAAACTAGGTCATTTGCATTGGAGATAAACCTGAGTTCAACACTCTTTGAATTTAGTTTGCACATTTTTCCCCCCATGCAGCTCTCCTCCTTCCCCGTGATTGGGAGTGTAATACAGGCCGACTGCATTAAAGCCATTTCCGCTAAGTGAAATATGTGTCCCATCAGTGCGGCTCATTCATTATTTATCCGTTTGCTCACATCTGAAACAAACCTGGAAAAAAAACAAAGCTGTTTATGGCCCTGTGGGTTGGAGGAGCACTCACTGATGTCATCCAGGGGATGTGCTGCATGCTGATTTATTCGGAATGTTATTAACCTTTCCCTCCCTGGAAGGTTTGCATCACCTCCAAGTAAGCAAGTAAGGTAGAGTACTGAAAGGGGAAAAGTGTATCGAGGATTGGGTTGCTTCACGTTGCTGGGGTCAATCTGGGCAAACCCTGTTTTATCAAGTTCAAAGCAGATAGCATGTGGTTTTTCACTGTCCTGTGAGTAATTATGGATGGTAAAATAAAGTCACTATGATATTGTCATAACTGAGCAAGCAGCTGTGGATGATTTCCAGATGTCCTTTACGCACAAATGCATTTGCTACAGCAATAAAAATACTTTTGATTATATTTTCATTTTAAGAATAGCTGGAGCTATCATTGCAACTGGAACAAAGGCACATGAAAAGCCAGAGGAAGATCAGAGGGACATGATCAGAGGTTGGGATTCCAGGAAAATGGCCTTATTGATAGAATTTTACTACGGGTAAGAGAAAAGGAAAGCTTGAGAGGGAGAGAAGGACTTCGACTCTCAGTGTGCTCAGAATTTATCGCCTGATTGCAGGAGCAAGCAAGGAAATTAAGTGATAAGAAAATCAATTGAATACTCCTGGATCCATATAAATGTTCCTAATGTTCAAACTTCCCAGTAAAAAGCACAGAATG
>VUQR01035495.1:75702-110647 GCA_015108515.1 Hemichromis elongatus
GTGGGTGGGTGAGTGGGGAGGGGTCGAGGGGCGTGGAAGAGAAGGTCATCAATCACATCTGGGTGACACACAATGAAATCTGACCGCAGCCCAAGATGTTTTAATACGGCATCCATTAGAGCCCTCAAATAAATTGCAATTTGGAAAACAGAACATAATACCAGCCAAGTTTTCCTCATCCATCTTGCAGTGTGTCATGTAATGTAATTGCGTTGTTAATTTATCCAAGAATTTCCTTGGTACACCATTTCATCCGCATTGGTTAATTTCCCTGTAGAGTATATTTTCTCCCTTTCCCTCAGTCAGCCCTCCCCTCCTCTAGCTGTATAGCTAGCGGGGCAGAGTAATGTTTCTGCTTAGCATGGCATTAGTCGAAGGGCTAATCAAAGCACTGAAGTCTGTGACACTTTATCAATGCCTGGCTGTGCGCCGGCCAACCTTGCTGTAGTGCAGATCCAATCAGGCCTCCACTGCCTGTCATTATGTCTCTGTGACAGCAGGATCACTCAAAAATGCCCGTGGATTACATCAATATTATTGACAGAGTCTGGGGCATTTAAAGCTGGGCAGCAGCACCAAATGTATAGCAGGGGGCTGACACTTCCTGTGTTTGGACTGAGGCATTACGGCAAGCTTGGGGGACCATGAGAGTGGGGGAGATGTATGAGCAGAGCCAGAGTAAATACAAAAATCAATGCAATACCTAAAATGAATCAGAGAAATAAGACAAAGAGATTGTATAATGACCCATTGTTAACTTTGATATGTAAAATTGCAACTTCCCAAGCAGATCTGCCATGCTTAAATGTGCCCTTCCCTTTATATTTTGAATAATTCCCAATAACAATGACAAGAAAAGCACCTGGGTGGTTTAGCTGTCAGTGGTAATGGACTAAAGACTTGTTAGTGCAACAATAAAAACCCATAAATTTTTGTCATTTCTAAAATTGTTCAATCTTGATAAACGATTGACAAGTTTTGACTTCCCTTGACAGATGCGTGTCGTAATATCCACAGGTGTGGACCCATGTCTTAGTTAGAAGGATGCCACGGATGGTGCATGGAGGGAGATCAATATAGGCTTTTGCTGAAAGTGCCTTCATGTGTCAGAGAAAAAACCCCAGAGTGTTTTCATACCTCCTGTCACCTGAGTGAGGGTCTTGAGGGGGAAGGGGCTGGGAGGTGACAGCAGAAATTGCCCTGTGGGGGGAAAAGGACTGGTGTGAGTGGGATACCTTTGTCTCTCTCCTGGAAGAGTCCTGTATGCACCTTCTCTCACATCAGACCTATAAGGGTAGACAGAGAGTGAGGAAGAGAGCACGAAGTCTGATATGATCAAAGGATGACAGCAGAGCTAGAGGAGGAGAGTCGACCAAAACAAAGGCTCATTCTAAAGTTCCCCGGTGCTGGGTTCCTCACTATCTGACAGAGAGGGAGAGAGACACGGACTCCACCCCTCAGGCAGAACTCATTTCTACTTGGACACATCACAGGCAACCCTTATTTGATTCATCTGCATATTTTACAGACAAGGAGCATTTACTCAGGTCCAAAGTATGCACATATGTTCTGAAGAATTGCAAAGTTCCATGAGTTCAGGAATTAGACCGTGCTTAGAACAAGTAGAAGTACAGTTACGTACACCCACTCAAATGCTGTAAAGTGACCCATTTGTTTGTAGAGTCAGTTTGGGTCATCACCATCTGTTTTAGTTTTTTTTTATTCATATTTTTAGAGTAAGAAATGGCTTAGCCATGGGTGGCTGCGTGCCACATTTCTAGCGAATGCTAGCTTAATGCGCAAGGCGTATGAGTGCATCACAAAAACAAATATATCTACTAACTAGTGTTAAGTTGCATCAAAATAAAATACTAGAATTTATTAATTTCTTTGATGGTCCATCAGCACATGTAACCACACTGCAAGCCATAAATGTTGCATGAAAACCTCTATAGAAGTTAAGTGACTTTAATGAAGTGTCATCTACTAGCTGCATGAGTACGAATAAATCTGTCAGTCAAAGCTGTCATACTCTTAATTTTTAAGCTTTAATAATGCTTATACTGGTGAGTTATTAAGAAGATTAGCCCCACAGACCAAAACTGTATGTTTCGATGTTTATTTTTGCGATAAAGTTGGTTGTTTTAACACAGGAAACAATAGGGAGTTTGCCACTTTCCAGACCCAGAGGTTACTGCTTGAACAGTACATAAAAATCTTTAGCAGCTATAATTCTGCATGTAATTCTGCTAGGAGAACAAATCAGGAGGTCAAGGAGGAAGGATTATTGGACTTGCATTAATCAGGTGGATATAAATAGACTCCAACTGCTCACTACTTTAACACGTTATCTAAATAATACAAATATTTCAGTGGTAATTGTTTTAGCAGCATCTGAATGTATTTAAAGTTTATTATGTAAAAAATGTACTCTGATATATAGAAACAAGACTGAAACTGCATTTATTAACTAACTATGTGGAAGTGTATTGGGTACAAATTGCATCATTTCCTTCTAAAATGCTAAATAGAAATATCAAATAAAGAGATTAAAATACTGAAGAAAGTGTTACTTTCCACTAATGACTGCACAATCAGAAACATGCAAAGAGTGCACATGTGAAGCTGATCTGCTGATGTCCATTTAGCTTGAAATTTAAATTCTGTTTCATAACTCACTTCATGGTTTAGCTGAGCTGTCTTCCCCATGTTTTACAAATATATAATTTATACTTCAGTGGTTTAAACAGAGAAAGTTAAGATTTTTGGATAAATCAGTGAAATAATGACAAAACCTTGCATGCATTTGAAAAATTGCAGCCCTCCAACCTTACAACCTTAAAGCCAAGGCTGCAGAAAGGCATATTTACTTTCATGGTTTTGAGACGTATAATCTGATGTCATTGTGTGGATTTGGCTTAGCTGAACATATACATTAGAGAAATGGGTAGACTTTTGAAATCAGCGCTGAAACACATGGAAGTTTTCCTTCAGAGGCCTACATCTCGGCAAGTAACTGTGATGTTTAGCCAGTAATCATTTGATTCAGTTTTCAGTTTTGATTTTGCATTAAACTAATTATTTCCGGAATTGGATTTTGCACATTTCTAGAGATCAACTACACATTATACTTTTGATCAGTCAGATCTGGAAGATTGAAAGGAAAACCAGAACACCGGGCATCTGGTTTTACTGATTTAAAAGGTCGCATGATTTTTTTTAGGTTTGTTTTATTCTGTTTGCAAGCCCAGTATTGAACATCATCTTTCCTGAGGTGGAGAACAGTGAGAACCGAGACTTTTATATCCACCTACAGCTCCGATCACTTTTTCTTTATAAGAGTAAATGATGTCTCATGGGGAAGAAGACAAGGAAGAGTTTCTTGGCCCTCCAAATCCCAAGCTCTCATATATAGCATACAATAAGAGGTGTGGGGTCCTTAAAATCTGCTCTTTGTCTACTTCCTCTCACAGCCTATGCGGCTACAGACGTCAGAAGGGCAAACAAACCCTTCTGTGTCCATTTCCATTCTGACAGGTAAAATAAAAAGTTGACAGCACTGAAATCTAGCTTGGCCCTGAGACAAGGTATCCTCAGCTGTTAGTCCAGTCTAGGGAAAGATGAAACATAAATTAGTAATAGTTCTTTTTGTGTCAACAAGAAAATCACTCCTGGTTGTCGACCCATTGGTGTGTTTACAGAGAGCAAGAGAAACACATTCACCGTCAGTCTAAAACTTAGCAATATGCTCAAGGTGGTTGGATGAGGAATGAATCAATAAAATTTGCTCACTTATAAGGCACCAAGGTCAGTGGGAAACTTCATATGTCTGTCCACTGTTACACTGCTACGTCTACTTTCATTTGTCTTCTTCCTCAGTCTGTTAGGTAAAATAAATGGCTCTATGTTCTTCTTAAAAGAATACTTTACGGGTGGACTCGTATAAACTCAACAGAACATTTTGTTTCTCAGCTATCGACTGCTTCATAGATGGAGCTATTTGTAATGCAGCATCCGTGGTACATTTTGTTGGCCTTTTGCAGGCTTCATTTTTAACCATCAGGCTTTCATGACCCCTTAAATCTTTCTGTGGAATTCTACAGGCTGGTAAAATAGTTATGACCTCTTTATCTGTTTTATGGACTCCCTGGTCATTTCAGATGGGTAAAAATCAATGCCATTTTTGACCGAAATCAATCGAATTTACTGGTGGTAATTTGAACATGTAGCCGTGTGATACAACAGAATTGTGGACTAGAAGACCATTAATGGGGCGATTTCAGCCTAATCAATAAATACTATGGTTGAACTTTAGACTTTAGACCTTCTTTACCCTGAAAGTCCCTGTACTGAGAACAGAGATGCAACTGGCACAAGCTTTCAAATGTTGCCAAGTATGGACAATGAGTGCAAAGGTCATTTGATACTAACTATGAACTGATTGTGGCGATTTGAAAGCTTCAGAAATTCGAGAAAGAAGGGCTTATAACATTTGAAAGCAAAAGATGCTAAAAAATAGCTAGAACCTTGAAAATCTTCATTTAAAAAATACAATTATAAATATGTCTGAGCTTATATTTATTAATAGTTTGCTGAAAAAGTCATTTAATTTGTATGCACTGCTTCACAGAAGAAGGAATACAGCATCTTTTCTTTGACAAGACATCACTGATCGTTTTGTTGTGAACGCCACATCTTGGTAATCCCGCTCTACCTCTTGCCGTCACTGCTCTGTCTAATGATGCACAGATTGACACAATGGCCCCTCCTCCTTTCCTTTCCACCTCTCTGCCATCTGCATGAGAGATCCTAGCACACAGTACTGCTTCTGCATGTTCTCTTAAATGTGTCTCCCAGGCTGGGAGAATAAGGGATTAATGAGATAGATTTATCTTTTCTGGTAATACACACGCCATTGTTTTCTCCATGCATGTCCTAAATGCATCCCAGAGTGCCTTGGAAGAGAGCTGCATCATTGAGTACCACAGATCAGCAGTGAGGCATTCTTTTCCACATTCCCATATCCACTTTTAAGAAATAAATATATCTATGTACACATATTAAATTCACTTCACATTTAACACAGGAAAGCGAATTAGCGAAAAATCTACACTTTTATAGTGCATTGATGTTCTAATACTCACTTGATCCAATATGTATAATTACAGGACAAATTACATAGTTTTATTTATCTAGATGTTTCAGTATTGTAATAATGGAACGTATCCTTTCCTGTTCATTTTGTCAGTCACTGCACTTCTTAGAAAGAACATTAATAATTGGATACAGTTATAGAGAAATTAGTTTTGAAATGCTATTCTGATTACCCTTCAGTCCATGATTGTACAGTTTACTGAGACTACATACGTGAACTCATCTGATACAACCTAAAGCTATATACATCTAGACAATTATATCGTCCTTTGGAGAGTAGTTAAAAAAGGCTAAGAGTCAATAATGACGTACATGTTCCTATTTGGTTTCATCAGAGCTTTTGCCCTCACTTGGAAATTGTTTTGCTGCACTGCCTCAAGGATGATGTAAATTAGGTAAAATTTTACATTACTGCCACACAGATGAATATGCGAAAGCTTTATCATGGGGGACAATTACAGCATTTATGCAGATTGTCAGTGCAGTGCCCATTTACACTTGGAGGTATTTGTTCTAGAAAAATGGTAAAATGGTATTTTTGTTTATCTTGTGGAAATTAAGATTAGCTTTATAGTATTTCATCAAAATGCAATTAAAATATAAACTCATGTCCACATGTCACTGTCCATCTTCAGAAAAGCACAAATCCTTCTTAGGGCACATAGCATCTGTTTGAATACCGGTAGTCAGCTGCTAATAATAAGAGGACATGCACTGTAATTATCAAGGCATGAATCACACACACTGTCCTCCCACTGAAATGCAATGCTGCCTGGGTGGCAAACCAGAGCAAAATCCACAGTGACCCCAGAAAACTAGTGGTTGATCTGCTAACAGGTGAAAACCCAGCTTTCAACACACCGCAGATCAAGTTTCTGAAGAAACCTGGGGTGAGTGTGAGAACACCGATGGCTGTTCATGCTCCACATTCAAAGTGGGAGTATTTTTTTTTGCCAAACTGCAGCGACCCAGGCCAGATCAGGCACATATTTATTCCATGACCTCACAGAGTCAATGGCAAATGTTTTGGAAATCCACAGTGGATGACTGACTCATATTTAAATGCAGCTTTCCAGTTAACTTTCTTAACATTCAAAGCGGTGAAGTATGTAGCTGTTGGTATTTTGGTGTCCTAGTGGAAGCGTCTTAAGTGACATTTGTTCTTGCCCTTTTTCTCAGACTTTAGAGTAAAATGAATGAGATCATGTCCAAATACATGCACTGCAAGTTTATTTACCAACCTGATATAACCACATTTTCGCAAGCTGTATATCATTACAGCCCTCTAGACATGCAGTTGTCTAAAAATCATATTTACAATGTATGTTTTGTTTATTTTGGCTCCTCTTTATGTTCTATAAGCTTGGTGTCGAAAGATAGCCATGTTCCTGTTTAATCCCTTGTCTTATGTTTTGAAGGTGAAGAGAGAAGACAAGGCTAAACCTGCAGAACAAGCAGCTACCACAGAAACAAATGAGTGATCACTCGGCTTGATGACTTTAGGCCCAGTGTCACAGTAATGTGCGTGGCTGTCTTAACTTGAAATGGCAAGGCAACTGAAGAGGGCTTCCTCCCATGAATCCCTTGCTCCACTCCACACATGCACAGCCATCAGCAGGTTAATTAACTGTGAAAGCTGCTCACTTGAAACCTTAAATCACTCATTCAGCGTTCTGTCATGAGCCACCAGCTTAGCCACGCTGACAAGGGTTCCGCCTTGTTTACCCAACACTGGAGACAGCAGCGTGGAGATGGGGAGGGTTGAGATTTAGGTGGTGTGGCGAGGTACTGCACAAGGGGCATCAAATCTGGATTGTAGTGGTGGAAGTAAAATGTCAGTGAGTGATCTAAAACCACATGCAGAAATATACCCCTGGGTGGGACAATAAATGTGGAGCTGCTGTTTCTCGTACTCTCCCGGGAACGCAGGAATATTTCTTCTGGCTTGTTTTTCTTTTTTGTGAGTTCTTGCCTATTGTCTGTAATAAACATGATTATTATTTAGACATTTGTAAATCTGATTTTATTTCAAATTTCAGTGCTTGGTTAAGTACTTTGCTGTCAGACTGAATCTAAGAGCTTGTAATTTTTGCAGCATCAAAGAAATGAGTAATCACACAAAACATCATATTCTTGGTCCTGTTTCACACCCTTCTTGCTGTTTGACTTTCTCATCTTTGCTGATTTTTGTAGATGGAGCTTTTCTTTTTGTTTTTTATACCAAACATATCCCATGCAAGGCAGATGCCATCTGTACTTAATTATTGTTGTAGCATTTTGTGATCTTCCAAGGACTGAAAAGAGTGATGAGTGATGAAATATATCTCCCAGTGAAAACGCTTTGTCCTGATGACTAGAATCAACTTTCTGGGATTTCCTTACCTGGATCATTGAACATAAAACAAATTGTTATTGAGCCTCCTCTATCTTTTTCTTTACATATCACAGGTTGAGATCATTCTCATCTCTTCAAAGGATGCAATGTTTTTATGTACACTGCAGTTCATAAATAGGGACATTGCTTTAAAACACTATAACACTAAGAATTTGGTTTGGGTCCAGATATAAATACAGTAATAGTAGTAAAAAGAAATTACACCCTCTATTAGTTCTATTATATTCTGATTTACTTATCATACCATAATAAGTAATCTGGTGTTTGATTGACAGCTGCCAGTCTTCCCGGAGTGGACATCCCAGCAGATTCCCCCAAGATCAATGCAAAAACTGCAAAAAAACCCAAAAGCTACATCTCAGACTCTACAGGTCTCATTTAGCATGTTAAATGTTAAAGTTCATGACAGCACAAAAAAGAGATGGCTTTTTTGGCTGGTTTGGATTGGCAGACAAATAATCTCTCTAAAATGAAGATAGTGACTTGATTTAGGTTTGCAAAGTTGAATGAAAACTAAATCACAAGACTTCTGGAATAATTTCCTTTGGACAGATGAGAGCAAAGTGGAAATCTGGCTATAATGCTCAGCACCAGCTAATGTGAAAACCAAACATGGTATATCAACAAAAACACCTCATACCAACTGTCAGCACAGTGGTGGAGGGGTGGTGATTTGGGCTTGTTTTGCAGCCACATGACCAGGGTACCTTGCAGTCAGTGAGTTGATCATGAACTCTCCTGCATTAAGTATTTTAGAGTCAAATGTGAGGACATGTCTCAAACAGTTGAAGCTTTGACAACGTTGGGTCTAACTTTAGGATCTGTCAAGGGCCAAATTGTCCTTTGTTTTTGGCCAGTCTTACAATTAGGTTAAAGGAACCTCAGATAAAAAAGAATACAGCATATTACACTGTGAGGTTAATTTATTTTATTTTCATTTTTCAAATCATTCTCTTTGTAGCAAAGAATGATCTGGGAACACAATGTCAAAAACTTCAGAAATACTAAAGTGATGGTAATTTCTTGGGTGGTGTTGGTCTTCTAGGCATCCATCCCCAAGCTGAGCCCTTTCACACCCTTCAGGGTCCGTATTTTTCCTGCCTCTATAGGTCATCCATAATATCCAAATGTGTTTGCTTAGGGAAAACTGTGACATATGCCTATTTTCCCTCATTAGTCAAATAGCTGTGGTGGTATAGGACACTCTTTCAGAGCAGACCCAACAGAGAGGTTGTGTTCTTGTCTGCTCATTTCTCCTTTTAACAGGTTGGACATCTCAGAGGCACGGGTTCATTTTGTTCTCACTGCAGGGGTATTGAACTGTAATGGCACCCTGGGGAGGACTGGACTAATATGTAAGAGCTTTCAACAAGAGCAAATATCTGGGACACAGATTTGGATTCACGTGTGTCATGGACAAATCCGTTCATTAATAAGGAATAAGATGAGCACAGAATTACATTTTGAAACGCAGCTTACTGCTGAAGTGATGATAGCATCGACAGGATGACCAGCCCCAGTGTGCATCAGCCTGCTTTTACAATCCCCTGTCCTTTCTTTGAAGCATTACTGTTGAATATGACACCCATAAATCAACTCCCATCCAAATAATCTCATAAACTAGTTTACAGCGTAATTCATGCTCATCAGCATTCTTTGTTTAACATTTATGTTTATTGATAAATGAAGATAGGTTTAAATAATTCAAACCAAACATTAGCTAGAGCAGAGAGATTAATAATTGATGGGGTGTGTGAAGGGCTTGGCCACTCTGGGAATAGATAATATTAGCTTAATGCAGAGCTGTGTGAACAGGGGAAGTGTAATGGACCCGCCGCCTTTAACTGATGATGGTTATTGTGGCCTGAAAGTTGTTACAAAAGGGGAAAAGGGGTCTGTGTCGTGCTGAAGGGGGGAGGGTTGCAGTTTGGCCATAGATTTGGCTCATAGGAGCTGACAGTGCAAATTGTGGTTTTAATAGCAGGAGGTTTACACATTCTACCGAGAGGCCCTAATGGCCAGGCCTGTGCTTTGCGTAAAGGGAGAAAAATGGCCCTGCGCTATTAAAATGAAACTTGAGAAGGTCCTTGCTCTTAGTTTGGTGTTTTCCTTTTTTCCCAGTCAAACTCTGTCTCTCCATCACTCATTCTGATCCCCTCCTGTCCATTTCCTGCTCGGGCTCTCTCTTAAGTTTGCCCACACACCCTCAACATGGTGGCTTGCAAAGTGATCTAATGCACTGACCCTGTGTGTGGCAGACAGGCTCATTTTACACAGAAAACTAAGAACCAGACCAGGTCACTTATAAGATAGCCTGAGACTGCACGGCAGATGATGTTCAGAGAATAATATCTCATAGGTATTGCATTAAATAATTATAAATGAATGACTGAACCACGAATTGGAAAAAATCTCTGTCTAAATAAAGCCATACAGTACCGCAGTAAAAGGACCCGTTACTGCACATACAATAAAACCATATTACTGTTATCTCCTGCGCACAAAAGAAGAATGTAGCAATGTTAGATATTACCCATATGCTTATGTTAATGGCTGCTCAGTGCCTGCAGGTCAGCCTGCAACAAAAGGGCCTTACTCTCCAAGGGATACTATCCTTGTTGTGCCAGGCTAGTAAAAAAAAGATGCCGAGAGTTAATATGTATCAAAGGCAGAGGAGGACCCCTTCATTCCATATTGCTATCACAGCAGCATATTAGCATCTAAACAAAGGAAGCAGAATCCCCTGCAGCGCAGCAGTGTTTCATGTGGTCACTCACTGCTTTTATTTATTTCTCAATCCAACACATTTTATGCTGAGTAGCAGAATTCAGCGCACTCCCCTCCCACCCCCCACCCGTAAAAAAAAGAAAAAAAATCCTCTTGTGTTTTCAGCACAAAAGTGTTGAAGTTGCTGCTTCTTCTCTTTTTCCCTCTCTCCTTCTCTCTGCTCTCTCTCTCTCTCGTTTGACTTTATTGCACAGCTATGACAGCTGTCATCACTCCTCAGCAGGCTTCAGATCTGCATTTCAAGGTTTGCAAGTTCACAGGTTCACCAGGTTCTGCTTAGGCAGACAACACAGGCAGCCAGTCTCCCGATGAGTCCCTCCCATAAACAATAGGTCATACATACACTCACAGCAACAGGAAATGCATGTAACATTTACCAAACTATTTTTGGCTCTATATTTGCAGTACGCTTTCTATTAGATAAAACGGTTAAGTCAAAAACAGTCGAAAAAAAAAATCAAACTAGAGTATGAGAAGCAGTATATTAATAGAGAAACATCTCATATTGGTAGGAAAAATACATCTTAAAGGATATGGGGTACATGCAATGGAACAATCGCAACAGGACAGTGAGAGTGCGACTATTAACAGACAAGATTATGAGTGCTGTATTACCTTAAAAATTATTAAATAACATTTTATAATTATCAATACTAATTAAAAAATATACTTTATGTAAAATAAGGAAACATATTATTGACAGCGGTTAAAGGAATTCCATGCAGATTTGCCTTTTTTTTCATACTGCTGCTGTCTAATACAAGAAAGATTGGTGATTATGCAGTACAAAATAAAACATTAGTGTAATAACATGAATTGCATCTGTAATCGTCAGATTACTAAAAGCATATCTTTGGCACTGCACATCAGTTCTTCAAGTTCTTCAATTTTGCCCTTTTCAGACAAAATAGGACAAAAACATGATGGTAAATTGCAAAGCTCAGGTTATTTAGGTCAGTTATGTGACAATGCATGTCAGGTTATGTTGCTGTAGAAGTAATGTAGCAAGTATGGTTACAAGTTACTTTTTTGTAAAGGTAACAAGTAATAAGTAATACTTTAAATTTCAAGGAAATGTTCCAAAAACTGGTAACAAAATGTAACAATAAATGTAAGAACAAGGCTTTATGGAGCCACAGTCACACAAAACTGTTATATTATTTTATTTTATAAGAAAGATATGTTCGTAGTTATATTTTACCAAGCGCAATGGCTTTCTGCAGTTTCTTTTGTTTGAGATCCTAACTGCAACACCAGTTAGGCTACCACTTAAATATAATTTTTGATATACCTGTGACTGTAATGATCACAGACCATCCTAACCAAAGCAAACCATATATCTGTTTAAACTTGTAAGAGGAAGTGCTTCAAAAATTGATTCCTCTGGGTTTTGGAATGAGCAATCGGAAGCAGACAAGACTCTGGCCTCTTGTTACAGTCTTGACAGACAGACCTGTTTGCTTTTGACCCTGGCTGCTCTCCTCTAATGCTGTCACTGTCAAAACTGAAATGCCCTTTAAGACAGATATTTGACTGGTCAGCTGGTGACCTGCCTTGCAGCTGCTGGATGGATGGACAACATGCTAAGACCAACTCTGCAATTTGCCAGACCTAGCTTTGACAGCAAATTGAAAACGATCAATAATAACCTGTCAGGAAGAGGCAGCGTTTCCCTCTCATTTAGTGATAAAGGTGAGTTTGTGTTTGACGAGTTGCAAGCGGATAGACAGGAGAAGAGCGAAACAAAAGATTGGACACAGATGTAGTTAGACAATTTTCCACTAAATTGGTATACAAAAAACACATCAAAGCAGGGCATTTTGGTTATATTTCTGTGGCAATTTGGTTGTCCAAGCAAAAGCACAGAATGTCTGAGTAATGCCATCATTGTCCTAAGCTTGGTGTATGACCTCTGGGCATGCCGATGACTGTGCATATGTAACCAGGCTAATTTAGACAATGCTCTGAGCAAGCTTTACTCCATAATTCACAGGCTTGTTTTTTTTAACCCTTTATCCCCCCATCAGACAAACACTAGGTCTGCCACCATGCACAACTTCTGCTCCCCAGCTCATCTGGATAGCTGGAGGCCTAGTCAGAGACACATAATGGACCAAAGGTACAAAGGCACACATATCTCAATACATGCACGAGAGGAAAGTGCTGGGTCGTTATGGTAGTCTGAGATAGCCCCAGTCTCATCACTTTCTCTGATGTGTGTGTACATGAGTGACATGTCATTGTCCTCACATCGGCCTAAAGCAAAGCTCCTTTGTTATCATCTCTGAATGCAAAAACCTTTCTAGTCTGGACCTCAAAACAGAGGACAGGGCAATTAAACACCATGGTGTCACTTGAAAGAATTTTCTGTGCATTTTTTCCAGTCCCTTTTAAAAATGATGTCCCATAAAGGAGAATGAATTGCTTCATAGAACTAATGCATTTATTTATGTTTTGTTTTTTATTTTTTCTAGATTTTTAACATTGATTGTTATAGAAATAACTTCTAAAACTCATTTATTACAAATAAAAATGATAAATTAGACTTCAAGGTGACTATTAATAAAAACCTCTGTGCAAAACATGCAAAAGACATCAAAGTATTTATTTGGTCTCTCAGCTACAAATGGGAGAGTAAAAAAAAAGTCTTGACATGGTATTCCAGACTAAAAGCAAAACTAAAATTTCAGATCACTTCAGCGAGCCTTCAAAACAAACTTCACTGCCAAATCGGAGAAATGCTACCACGGTTCCTCTGTGATTGTGATGACGAGACGTTCTCCCAGTTCAGAGCCCTAATGGTGTCTGTGGAAGGAATGCAGAACTGAGTTCCAGGCTGGCAGGGACGTGCTTAGAGCCGCACACTTGTCACAGTATATGATATGAGCACTCCTCTGAACTACAGCCGTTAATAATTTCTTCAAGATCCAAAAGTCTTTTTCTTTTTTTCTTCCTCCACACTGTCTTTACAGAACTAGCCACCAAGTCCCTGTAACTATTTCAACACTTGCAGTAGAGAAAGCAAAGAGATGGAACACTCTCTTTGTTTAACTGAAGAAAGTTTGCAGAACCGGGCTCAGAACTTAACATAAAAAGAAGAGAAGTGTGAGCAGTCAGGCAGACAGATAGTCAGGGTGGCAGGCTCTGAAAGGAATTCTGGGTACGAGTTAGCTTATCTAATTGCAAACGAGCACAGAAGTGCGTGGACACTCATCACACGCTTGTCAAAACATAGCTGCCCAAGATTTTGCTCTGCTGTTTGCTAAAGATTTTGTTTACATCTAGACAGGCGTTATCTAATTCCACTTTGAGAGGACAATTGTAGCAATTACCCTCAGATAGGTTTGGTACAGCTGGAAAAACAAAAGAATGAAAAGATTTATCAAAAGCATCTCTTAGAATTGTTGCATCATCCCTGGGTTTCATTTAGAGTCTACATGCATCAGCTTTGAACAAAAGACTTGAAGATATGTGTTTTTTTTTCTGATAGTCTATGGTGAAGATTAACAGGCTATTAAAAGTTGTGTGTTATTGATGGAATATGATAAAAGAAAGTTCTTAAAGGTTTGATTACAAAAATGAAGTTATAAAGACTGAGTAAAATCAAATGGTTTCATATGGAGAGAAGTTAAAGTCTCTTTGTAGTTGTAGAAAACAAATTTTAGAAAACAAAAACTGCTCTGCCAATGGGGTCTGTAAGGCTTCAATCCCACAGACCTAGGAACAAATTGGTGACTCCGAGGGAAAAATAAGTTCCTTTGAAATGTGTTGGTGAGTTTTTATTGGCTGACTTGTCAATCAGAGTGATTGTATGCGATATCAGTTTGACCTGCTTCTCCTAGTCGCATCCAGTTTTTCTGCAACCAAGATAGCAAGGTGGAAATGCTATCTTGGTTAAGGCTTTAAAACGGGACTTCAGCAATCAATAGGTTATGTCATTGTATCTACAGCCAACACATTTTAATAGGTGCAACTTTCACTTTAAAGGGGATCAGTCTAGCGCAGGGGTGCTTAATCCCAGTCCCCGAGAGCTACCGTCCTGCAGCTTTTAGATGCATCTCTGCTCCAACACAGCTGAATCAAATGGTTTGATTACCTCTTCAGAATGCCATCATGTTTGGCAAAGGCCTGATAACAAGCCATTCATTTGATTCAGGTGTGTCGGAACAAGGATGCATCTAAAAGCTGCAGGAGGGTAGCTCTCGAGGACTGGTATTGAGCAACCCCGGTCTAGCGACTAGCAGCTACCAGGACTTTGGGACCTGCTGGCAAACTTCACCAACTACTTGCAACCAGTGGGGGAACGCACATTATTTTCTAGCATCTCGTGGTTGCCAGGTGCTCGCTAACCATATCTGATGACTGATTTCTGCAGTGAATCTTGGTAGAACCTATGATGTAATCTACGTGGTCTACACTGTGCGTAGTGATATACATGCTAATTATGCATCAGGTTACCCTGAAGTTTAGAGCGCTCTGTGGTTACAATGTAGCTATGGTATAAGTCTCCAGTAAACCTGTGTAACATCCGTCTCTTAGCTTGCTCGCAAGGTCAATGCTGACATGCTTTTCGAGCCACTTTAATGTTAATACGTTTTTTTGTTTTTTTCTTTTGTTTTAGTTTAGCATACACGCAGGGTAACATTTTCAAATTACCAACACTTATTTAAATAATTTTAATGTAATTAGTTTGAAAATCAGTCTGGTAGTGCTGAGGAAAATATAGCAGGAAGGCAATCTACGTGAGGGTTTGTAGAGAATTTTTTTATTGAAAACTACAAGTGCCACAATCATGGCTGAAGTAGAGGAAAAGACAGGGAAAAACCAGAAATTCCCTGTTATCCTCTGGGTGCTGTGGATATCTGTACCAAACTTCACGGCAAACCAATCTAACAGCTGTCAAGACATTTCAGTAAAAGCCGAACATGTCAACCTGCTGGTTAAAAGTTGCTGAAGTATTTCAGTCTGGAGTCTGAAGTGGCCTTCCCTAGAGCAATCCCCTAGCATGGGTAAAAAAAACATGGTGACAGGTGTCTTACTTAAAGGAACATTGCTGGTAGTGAGAAATAGAAGAATTTTTGAAAGAACAGGAAGAATAACGCAAACACTGAACTTAAAGTTGATCTTAATTTCACAGTGGCTGGGGGAAATATACACAAATATTCAGCATCCTTTTCTAACACGGCAACTGAATCACAGCACACGTCTTATGGTTTTTTCAAGCATACAGTGGAATAAGGAGACATGTTCTTTTAAATTCAGTGGAACATCCTCACTCACCAGGTGCCACTAGCTGAACGGGGGTCAAAGTTTAAGGAAGGAAGAGGCCATTTTGTTTTTCACCATAGACCTGAAACTGCTGATGGATGCACTTCCTAAGTCTTTGCATCCACACACACATACTGGAACAAATGGTGTGACTGTATGCTAATGTTTTTGCTTGTGGCCATGCATTATCTGCTCAACAGAGCAAAAGATTAAAAACAACCACAGATCACTTGTGTTTTGAAGAAAAAAAAAAAAATTTGTTCAACAGCATTTTGCACTTCTCTCCTAATGCCACAAGGCATTCGTGTTGAGTAATGAGTCAGACTAATCCCTCATTGGTTTCTGTGGCTTTGAGCATTAAAACTTGATGCGTCTCCTCACTTCACTGTAAATGCCTGCGGACCTCTTAATGTAGCCAAATGCCCTGCTGGGTTGGATTGACCGTAATGGATTTGGTCCAATGACAGATATCCCGCTCTCATAAATTGATTTGATCTCTGAGGACATAAAATTAGAGAATTTTTACAATTGAAACATCAATGGGAGATAGACCACAACTGAGAACATGGGGAAAGTCAATGCCTGCTCAACTGGAACTGGAAGAATCAAACATGTTACTCAAATGACTGGTTATTAATACTTCTGATCTGCTTTTATCTTAATTTTGTGAGGTCGCTGATTTTTTTAATAAATCAAATACATCTTTCTAATTTAAATCCAAACGCAGCTGCAACTAGTAAAGAAAATCTCTTCCTAACTTCCGTATAAATTATTGTCACTGGAATGCTTTACCTATTATATGCGGGACTAAAAATAACATGATGCTAATTTCAACTCCCTTTTTTTTATTGTTAATGCTATTATCAACATATTTTAGCATTAAAGATGTGTAATCTATCACTGGGTCTATTTTTAAAATCAGTCACTCAGCCAGAGTCCAATTGCTCATAAATTCAGCATCGAATAAAGTGATCAGATTACATTTAATGCATTTTTTTTGTATCCGCGGGCCTGGGCTATAAATTAAAACCATCTGAAAGCGTCTGGAGTGCATTTCATTTTGCCTTGATTCATGTGCTGTAATATAACCCCTCTCCGATTCCCTGTGTGGCACAGGACAGCGGGGCGAGTGAGCTGAGTGCGTCAGGAGATTAAAACCTAACCGCGAGATTGGACTCAGGATGTAGGCATCAGATAATATACTAGAGATATAATGAAAGTGCAAACAAAAACCTGGCACAAGAGAAACGCCTGCTTATAAAATCTCTTCTCTCACCATTGTCTTTCTAACAAAAGAGATTCCACAAGCCTGGCGCCCTGCGAGTTATTAACAGTTGACTGAATTACATACTTCAGAAACTTAAGTGATTTGAGTTTTGCCCTGGCTTTTCAATTGCCAGACATGTGTGTGTAGATGTCCCTATGAGAGCTAAGTAAACAAGAAGCACATTGTACACATGAATGTACATGTAATTGAAAAACTGACCCATCAATGAAGTGTCAGAATATTGTGTTTCCTACACAGACAGGCATGGCAATGAAGCAACTTTAGCAAATGCAATTCTGGGAGGAGAGATCATGACGTGTAAAGCTCTTGCACTCTGTCAGTGCATTGCTGAGCCCCTCTTCTCTGCAGGCTTGGTTTACACCTTTGTGTCCTTGTGTGCCCGGCTGCTGTAGTGATAGATTGGTCGTTGCTTTCACGTTGGGAGCAGCACTGAATGAGACGCCTGCCGGACAGCTGTGCTGGCACACACTGCTATCCTTTCTGCCAAGTCGCAGAGCCTTTTTACCCCCTCTGCTCCCTGAACACTGCTCAGTGCTTACCGTCAGCCTCTTCCCTGTCGTGCTTCAATGACAAAACACACGTCAGGCTTTAACAGCTCACTTTGCACTGGCTTGGCGGATCCAGGCCAGCATTTGTGTTATTGGCAGGGTCGCTGTCTGAGGTGTGTGCAGGGCTAGTGGAGCATACAAGGTCATATTTGGTCTCCGCTGTTCATGCTAATATATTAGATGACTCAGATGATTAGTGCAGACATACACAGGCTGCAATTTCCCAGCCTTGTGGGAGCTGTTATCGTTTTATTTAAAGTCTAAAACAACTCACATTAAACACCTTCCTGGGAGAGGCATTACACGAGAATCCTGAAGTACCCATCGCTGTCAGGTTCTGAAGGCCTTGAATTGAGATGTACTTTTAGTTACAGTAATTGAAGAAGTTAACATGAAAAATGCAGAGGGGTGTAATATATGATTAGCATTTTGCTGTGGCACCAGACTGCATTAATAAGAGATGATGAAAAATCAATAGCAGTCATTACACCACTATGCAGGATAAAATATTAACTAGTTTGGAAACTGACCTGAGGAGATTTTTTTTCCTCCAGCAGCGAAGGCTTGATGTGGTTATTGGTCATAAACACCTACAGGAGTGCAAAAGCTAACCAGGGAAATATCATATCTACCAAAGAAAGGGAAGATGAGCAGTTAACCTTCAGCATAATTAGCTCAACCTGGTCTCGTATGTGTTTTTTTTCCTCGGTCAAGTAAAGGAAGGTGAATGTATTTGAGCAGAGAGAATGATAAGTAATACAAATACACACTGGCAAATTCAGTTCCAGCATTTGTAGGCATGTATTGACCCCAGACTTCAAAATGTATATCAAGGCTTTGTGGAAACATCTGTCAGTGTCATTGTATGGCTTCACAAAGGCTTTGATCTCTCCAAGCTACTTCAAGTGTGAATGCAGAATCTGTTTCTAAGGCATGTTATGATTGTCTGTATTAAAAGCATAAATTTTAAACGGGAAGCAGATGATGTTATTAACCAGATCCTTCATATTGTTGTTACCATTCTCACTGAGGACTGTAGTCTTCCTCTTCCTATCTTTTGTGAATGGATTCCCAGTGGAGGGATCGACGTGGATTTCACAAACAATTTATCCCAAATTGCAGGAAAATTGACTGCAGATCTTAGAGAGAGGACAAGAAAAAAAAAGAGGAACGAGCTTACGATGATCCACAGGGTATTTATTCACCAAGGCTCTCATGGTCGTTCCACAGGGTTCTCTCCTTTCAAAATAACCCACGGCCCCCTTTTCAAACCACCCTCAAACAATCACCACCCCCTCCCATTCGTTCGCCGTTTCAAATGTATTAATGGGCCGGAACCTTCCTGGATGATCTTGGCCCTCTCCCTAATGAAAACACTCTGTGGCTGGATCCCAGTGCAGTAATCAGGATCTGGCCTCCAGAGCACTGGAGCATGCAACATGCAGAGCAGGAAGAGCCCCCCAGTGACCCCACACTGTGTCCTTCAGTCACCCCATGTTGCCCTGCGCCCTCTCTAGCCTGGGCCTCTTCTCTTCTAAAGCCCTCAATGCCTGAAGCCACAAGCCAGGACCTCTACAGTTTGAAGAGTTCGATAGGCTAGAAACAGCACCCATTACTGAATTTACTGTTTATGTAATGTCAATGAGGTGTAACGCTCTGCAGTATCACAGTTTTGTAGGCAATTAGAGTTTATGGAAATTCAAAAGATTTTGAGTATGTGTTGATATGTTATTATCCCGTGGTAAGCTGTTTGTTTCAAGCTCATTTCTAGACAAAATGTTAGACAATATTTACTCTGACATGTATTCAAATAATCTCAGTATGTACCTCAGTGAAGAAAAGTTGCTGTTACATGTTTCAAAATATTACATCATCTTTAACTGTGAAAGCTGTGTATACTGTGCACTCTGCTTTGGGCATCTCTGATTCATCATCAAATCAGAGCCCTCAGCTACCATAAACAGAAGCTAGCCGCATATTGTAAACGGTGAAATAAAAGGCTTCCACTTCCAGGGGAGGTGTCATTTTTAAAGGCTGATCAGGACAAAACAGAAGCAGAAACCATGTCTTGGGCTCTCTCTGTGTTTAGCCTGTCGGTAGCCAGAAAGCCTTTGTTTGGTCTGCTTTGACAGGCCTCCTTTAGTCTCCACTCTCTGTCCCCCCAGGCCCCAGCCTTCAGCCTCGAGGTAAGCCCGGCCAGATGTGGCGACCCAGGGTTCTTTACAGCTGCACGTGTAGAGGGGCACTAGAGTGATGGTGCAGTCACTGGGACGTGCATCATCTGTTTTAACTTGTCTGTCTTCCCTGACAGACCCGCTGAGTGCTGTTTTCATTCCCCTTGGATAATATCTTTTACAGTTTCGCGAAACTGTCAGCAACCTAAAGCGGTGATCCCCACCTGCCTGTACTGTTGCCCATCACCCCTAATGGCAACCAGACACCCTCAAAGACAGGGCACTAAGGTGCTAACTACCCCACAGAGCTACAGTACATCTAACACACTTCCCAGCTCACATTTTCCAGATATAATGTAATGTTCAGTTTATTTAGCTGAAACATCTGTTATTTTGGGGGGGGGTCATTTTGTAGTTTTTATTTTTTTTTACTAGTAAACACACACCATTTGTAACATTGGCTTTAAAATTTTTTTGCACATCTTAGTGGTGTAATAATGTAATAGAGGGTTGATGTCACTCAAACTCAACGACACTAGATAAATTCTGGGGACCATTTTCGCAAATCGTGAAAAATGCCCCTCTTACTTCGGTTTATGCGAGAGACATTTATGTGTGAGCACTTCTTCAGGGCAATTTATTTGAGAATAAAAGACGAGCCAGCCTTCACATGTGTTAGTGGAGCGTGTGACAACTACACTATGGTCTGCATTTGTTTTTCTTAGGCTCTTTCATTCTCTCCTTCTGACCTTGGGGGAACAAGGACCAGTGGGCAATTGTCTGGTGTCTCGAATAGTTAAGTCAGACATTTTGCTGCTCTACAAAGAACTGCAGGCCCACTAACTACTGAAGAAATTATAGAGGAAAAAAATAATGAAAGAAAATCTGTCAGATATGAAGAAGTCTCAGCTTTTTAGTGTCAATGCTTAGCCAGGCATAAAATGCTCCATTTAGACCCCTGTTCCAGAAACAAAGCTTTCTGGCACAGCCTCACAGGTAGTGATTGTCTGAGAATGTACAGAAAGATTTCCATGTCTCCCTAGCCCCCTCCTTTCTCCTCCATTCCTCCAGCCCTCCCTCTCTCCTCATATGAGACTGTAGCGTTCAGCGGCTCAGCTACGAGTTGTGAAGCAAACTTGGTGAAAAGCAGCAGGAGATGAATCTCTTTAAGTCCCCTTGAACAACATAAAACAGTCTGGGCTTCCATTATTCAGGGGCCTGTGCTGCTTGTTTACAGTAGACTGGGCCCCGCTGCACCTGCACTCCGGATGGCCTGACAGCTTGATGGGCCCTTTAATGGTGATTCACTGGCCAGATATATGTGGATAAAAATGGAATTCTGGGAGAGCAATCTAATAAGAAAATAAAGCACTGAATGGTTGCCATGGCTGTTGGATGAGCTTGTTGGGCCCTGTTCACCAGACCATGCTGGCTGGAAATCAAATCCAAACTTTGATCTTGGGGCTTTATTACATGCTATCACCTCAGCTATGGGTCCCTTCAAATAGAGTGTCACAGGGTCAAGTAGATGGTACTTTAGTTTTACCTTTTAAAACTCGGGCTTTAACCTTGATGCTCTGTAAACAGGAATTCAATCCCAGCGTTGAACATTATTTGGGTGTCTGTGGCAGTGTGCCCATAGTAAACTGTACAGTAAATTCCACACAGAAAAGAAATAAAATATCAGGCTGGTATGGAGCTATGCCAGAAATCTGACTCTAAACACTTAGAAGAAACAAGCGCCACAGAGACCAAAGTTTACTAGGTTAACTTGGTCTCTGGAGAAATACTTCTTTCTAAAAAAGCAACTTAAAACACAGCCAATTTTATTGTAATTATATTATTATATAATATATACGATTACATTATAATATAATTAGTGGACATGAGCTTCTGAAGGCATCTGATCCTGCTACTCCCAGCCTTTCTTCAGTGAGATATAAAGTATCCAGAGGCAGTCCAGTCTCTATGATGTTCAACAGCATGTACCCATTAAATACAGAGTGCATGACATGGCGCACGCACACACACACACAAACGCACACATGAAAGTCACACATGAACACATACAAATGCTTGCACTCACACACAAACACATATCCAGGATTCTAACGTGAGGTGCATTGATCTCCCTTGTCATATATCATTAATGAGGGTATTAAATCCATGTTTAGGAAGCAGAAGGCTGGCTTTAAGTTGGTTTTGCTGGAGCAATGCAAAAAACCCTTGCAGAAATCTCCCCCAAGGAAGGGCCGAGCTCCGGCTCTCTTTGGCTGAGGAGCGCACTAATGGAGTGATGTCATGGTAGCTCATATAACTTGCTCTGTCCAGGGACAGGGAGAAAATTCAAGTCTCTGACCCATAAAGTGACCCTAAATCAGCAAATGATAATGTGCAATTATTGAAAGCATATGTTCATATAAATACCAAAAGCTGGAAACGTTTCTTTTTTTGTGAGAAAAAATATTCAGATTGATGATAATGTAGGAAGTAAATAGCATATGATGCATCCTTATAAAAACCTTGTCATACTGTATACCAGCTGTATTGATCAGGCTAAAATTCTCCCCTACGTGCCTCACCCCTGGGTTATCATCGCATCATTACCATCCGGAGTTTGGAGAGATGCTACAGTATGATATGGCAAATGGACTCACTATTGATTTTGTCAAAGTAAGACAGAATGGCAGATGGAGAGGAAATCAAGAAAGAACATCTGGAAGGGGACAGGGAGAAAAGGGTGTGCAAAGGGCCTCAGATGATAGATGATACAGGAGGATAGGGATACGCATAATCCTGTTGAAATTTGCAACTGTGCAACGAAGAACAATTTCTGCGGAACAAATATTTAAAGTGAGTGGACCTAAAATAGGCAGGATACGTTTGTTTCACACTCTTTGTACTTTCATTACACGTGATTTTAAAAAAAAAGTCTATTTTTTATCTTGTATTAAAGGAAAATTGAAGGCGGTAGCACATTAGAAAATAGCAACTTTTCTCTGACTAATCCCATTATGAGAGGGAGTCTTCGCTTTGGAGCAAAGCTGAGGTGTTAATGTGATGAGCAGCATGAATGCTGAAAAAAAAATGGGACAATCCTTCCTTTCGGGAAAGGGATATCCTGAGGCACAGCTATATAGACCTTAAGTGCTGACAAAGAAGATATTGTATTTTTCCAGTAATCCTTTTAAACACCACAAGGCAGAAGCATACAGTTCATTTCAGAGTAATGCTTTTAAATTTCATTGAGGAAAGACTCCTTTTGTGATTTTATCAATCATTTATTACAAGCCTGGCAGAAAAAGGTGAATATTCATATGCATAAAAGTCACAGTGTGCTTCTACAAAGAGAAATACTATGAAAATAAAATAATCGCAGCAGTTCATTCTGAATCAGGTCATCCACACACACACACACACACACACACACACACACACACACACCAAAAGACCAGTATTTTTTTTTCCTCCCTTCTTCCCACTGGCTTGGTTTGTTTTGTTCTGCTTGATTAACCGAGAATGCTTGAAACTGTATGTATTGTTTCCGCACCATGAGCAGTGTCTAAAATATTTGCTGTGCATTAAATACTTTAGCAGACAATCAAAATCCTTTCAGCACTCCCCATTATGGTGAATAGGCTTAAGGAAAAATAATGTGCTGGGCATGCTGGTTTCGGAAAACATGTCAACAATTTATCGTCAGTAGAGTTTCTTGCTGTCAGGTGGAGCTTACTAGGGGCTACGATTAGCGCGGATTTGTGTGATGCACCATAACCTTGAAACTGAACTGTGAAACAGCTTCACGCAACATTCCAAAGCACCTGTCAATCACATCACACCTACAAGGATAAATATCTATCTGCTAGGGCAGCGCTTTGAAAGATGTGTTAAAGTGAGTCCTGTGTAGCTGTTTTAGCTACATCGGGAATATGTTTTAGGATACATTCTTGGCTGAACTTTCTGTTTTTGTATCACGAATGACATTGTGATGTGCAAAGATCAACTAAATATTCAGGAAGATTGTTATACCTTTAGAAGGTACAGCCAGCCGCATCGGATGTTTCCAGGTCCGTCTCCCCAACGCGAGACTTTCTGGCCAGACAGTCTTCTTATTACGACCAGCACAGGTGGATCCTCGCTCTAGTCTGCTCTATTGTTCAGGCTTTGGGCACTATGAGTGTACCATTAACAGTAGAGGTTATGTGAAATGTGAAGGTGGGAGGAAACACATTTTTCAATACATTAATTTTTAGGAAGCATCTTTCACAAATGTCTCCGCTATTAGCTGACCTGTGGGAAGCTGCCGAATGAGTTTCACCCAGCGTTCAAGGTAGGATGGCAGCTTTTAGGAAGGGCACAGGTCAGAGAGCATTTGCTTTCATAAAACTGGCTTTAATCACTCCTTTGCCACTTACTGCTTAGACTGAACTTTTGGAGAGTGCATGCATGTGTGTGTATCCATTTTCTTCTCTACCTGTTCAAATCTGCTAGCTTCATTTGCCCTTCGAAGATATAAAGATAACTTAGTTTATTTATTGTAAAGTCACTATCTACAGTAGCCAAAGGGACAGCAAAAAGGGCATAAACCACTTAGCAGCTAGAAGTCTTTTTTAAAATTTATTGCAGGATTCTTAACTGGTCTTTTTTCTTGCCAACAACCACACATACTTTATGCAACATCTCCATGGCTGAGAAATACAGGAAGTCTGGCGGCTTTACCGGGGGAAGCTGGAAGTGTCGTAGGGCATCCCACGGAGAGGAAAGATGGACAGAGGTGTGGTGGAGCAGCCAGGGCACCTCACAGGAGACCAAAAAGGATTTCACACCAGTTGTGGCCAATTGTTTTGGCTTATTTCAGAATTTATCTCGGGCCATTACCAACTCCACCTCGGAGGCAGAAATGTGGATATAAGAAACCAATAGTTCTATATAGCACATCAGGAAGTAAAAAATGTTAATCATTCAAGTAAATAAAAAATAAATGAAAATATAAAAAAATTAAATTATAAAAAATAATAATAATAAATATATATATAATTCTCTGGAATGCTTTTATTATAACACTGAATCCCATTTGTGTTGTTAACAATAACAAGATTAATACACTGGCCTCACCCCCTGCCATTCCTCCTGGATTATGGTATTGGCTGGGTGGTGAAGCTGTCAGTCACCGACATGTCTGGACGCATCAACCCCTAATCATCAGAGTTTTAGCAAAGTCTCTCACTTCTAACAGCTTAGGATGACTGATACATCACAACAGCGGGCACCACTGCCTGAACATGCACCTTAATGCGGTATAAAAACCAAAACAGGATGAAATGGCCACACTCCTAAAGCATGTTTTGGAGACCGATTCGCCTTTGGGCAGATTAAAGAATTTATTTTCCTGGTTTGTATCTTGGATTCATGATGTAGAGTTTGACAAAGGCTGGCATTCCCTTTGACATCCCTTCATTTGGTGCTCTGTGCCATCAGGCCTCTTGAGGATGGGAGATGAGTGGCATGGTGAGGTTCAGTACACGTTTGCCTGCTGGTGTGATGCAAGGGCAGTGTTTATGTGACATCATAAATATGCATGTTGCTTTGTGAAGTGCAGGGGCATTTATGACAGTGGAGTGACAGTATTTGCACTTTCAGAGGTCATTTACCTGTCATCTACTGTGACAGTGGGGATGAACAAGGCAGAGGACAACTACACATCACAACTGATGGGACATTTTGAAAGGTTTTAAATGACTAAGGGGACTTAGTTGTAATTAATTATTATGATGTAATGTTTCCCCTAAATTAGAATTGCTACCTTACATGTAGCCGCGCAATGATCTGCATGAGATGAGAAGACGTGTACTTGAAGTATTTATAAAAGAAACCACAGACTACATATTCTCCATAAAGCGTTTTTCTTCTTTGGTCTTTGATTGTTCATTCTTGCTTGAGGATACTAAGCTGATTGGGGTTAATACACTAGCCAATAGCACAATGCTGCACTTCTGTTCCACTCTGCTCCTTTTTTGGGGTGGTGCTACTTTGGAGTGTCTACACCAGCCCTAGCCTCAAAATAATGTTTCCCAGACCTGAACACTAGCCACGGCATGTGGTATCACTTTGATGGAAGATTAGCAAGGCTGATATCATCAGGCCTTGTGACCCGATGCTTGTCCTGTAGCTGTATAAAAATATTATGAAGATGTCTTGGCTATGAGGTTGTCCCAGAGTCACAGAATTTCTTAAATAATAATTTCCTGAAATAAGTAAAATTACAGAATATATTAGGTGAGCCACTCTGAGGCCATTTTGCATTTCAGGAAATAAAAAAAAACAAAACACTTGGGCATAGAGACATTGCCATTTACAAAATGCTAGTTTCGGACTAGAAGTTGATGAAAAAATATCAACTGTATAGTGTGACGTCATCTTAGAAGTAAGTGTAGGCAGCAATGGTTGAGTCTTTTCCTGGAATGACACAGGGTCAGTCAGAGGAGGTGCTCATCAACCAGGATGAGCTCTGGATATCTAGGCGCCCTCGCCCCCGCCTCAGACAGATCACGCTATGTGGAGAGCTATGTCCAAATGAACACAGGTGCTCTGATTCGTCCTGCGTGTTCAAACACAAATCCAGGCCTCTAGGGAACCATGCTATCCTTCCCCAAAGAGCATCTGCCTCGGGGGATCTAATGTCAACAATGAGAGGATGTTTTGGCGCTACGGTGCAATTTAAAGTTCTGAGTCAGACGTGTATGGGGTATGTGCATGAGAAAAAAGAGAGCGGGAAAGGGGCACTGGATAAGCATTCCTTTGAAATCACTAAAAAATGTATTTCACAATATTTTTCATGAAGTAAACAAGTAAAAAATAACCATGTTGACCAGGGGATATTGAAAATTTTACAAACTGAGCCCTGTAATTTAGACATTGTCTACATAGATAAATGTAGTGTGTGAAGTTATAACAGGTCTAACAAGAAAACAGCAAAAACATTGTACAAACTACAAATCATATGTGTCAGTAAGTTGAGAACCTGATAAACCCCATCAAAACCAAACCCTGCTGTGCCGGGACTCACAATAGCTCACTATTTCCCGTCTTGGATACAAGTCTCAACAACCTCCTCTCACTAGGTCAAAGTGTTATATGGCACAAGTCCAAACACAGGCCTACAGTAAATAGAGAGTGCTTCAGAGTGCATAGAGTCTTGCTTCAGAGGGACAGTGTTTGGATAGGCCCTCCTCTGTCTCATGCACACATGGACTTAAGTTGAAATAATGTGCTCACATGCTGCATGCTAGATTTATGTACCTCAAAGTGCGGCTTCATCTCCTCAGCCTAGTGCTCTCGGGTCTTTCACCAACATGCAACCTCACATTGATAACTTTGAAGCACATATTGCAACAGCAAACAACTGCTGGGACACTTGTAACTTGAGTCCATGACAAGTATAAACATTCATTATGATGTTGCCTTTTTTGTCAGTTTTCCTTCCTTCTGTGTTTATCGAGCTATAAGATGGGAAGTGTTAGCCTCAGGCTTTTCCTTGGAGTTTGTACATTGTCAGTCTTATGAGCTCACATGATTAGTTATGTGTGCAGGCAATCACTAGAATATGTGCATAACTTTATATTCAGAGTAAATTACTAAAATTTAAGTAGTGACAATGCCCAGGGGAGAATGAAGTAATATTTATGTATAGTGTTTACTGTACAAAAATGGGCAGGGTGGAGGTGGATGCTAAAAAAATCAAAACAAACCTATTTTATACTTTCCTCTGACTGACTGGATCTGGGCGGATCTGTCCCTGGCGTGAGCCCCAGGCACAGAGAGTGAAGATATACTTGCTAAAATGATCGTCCTGTGCAAGGACAGAAGAAAGGCGGAGGAGTCTGGGATGGTGCAAGTTTGTTTGCGTATGAGTATGTGTTCGGGCAGAAAGGGAGTAAGTATGATCAAAAGCACGGGGAAGGCAGGAAATGATGCAAGGCTGTAAAAAAGACAAACTGCTGGTGGTGCTTATTTTCACTACACTCACCACTAAGAATGGACCAAGGTCTGTGGGCCTGAAAGGTTAGGGCTGATGTCTTGGAAGTGACCAAACTCTACAAATAGCCCCCATGCCCCTGTCTAAATGTCATTGTTCGAATTCCATCTGGAATATGGATAGTTCCTACAGGGTCAGGATCCCAGGAGATGGATATTTCCCTCTTGTCCATATCTACAGAGGAAAGGAAATATTAAACAACTCCACTGCACCTTGATGTTTCTGCAGACCAATCTTTTTTTTCTGACAGAAATCCTTCATATTAAGGAAACAGACAAGATGCAGAGCACGCTCTTACCATCTCTAAATTCTGCACTTCAGCATCAAAATGACACAGAGAAATTCAAACTGAGAAAAATAGAGGCTAGTGTAGCTGCACTCTCAAACAGGAAGGTAAGGGGCAGTAGACATCAAACTGTCACTGTCAGTCTATATGCGGCATCTCCATAAACTGCTGGATACAGACTGGCTAAGCGTGAGGCCAGGGCCCCCATTCAGCAGAGCGTTCCACTAGAGTGAGCCCAGGGGAGCCCTGGGCCAGGTAAAGTACTATCCCAACGCCTGTCTTCTGCATCTAGAATCACAGCCCATCTAATGAATGAGACAGAGCACTTCCACCACTGACTCTTGGAGTCATTAACAACCTTCACTCACAAAGATTTATAACTTCATGATAAATACATGTGTGACTAACTACAATAAAGACACTTCCAAGGATAACAGTTTATTTTTGGTCAAGTGTGTGTGTGTGCGTGTGAGCCTTGTTTTCGGCAACAGCAAACAAAAATCCCACCGTTTAACAAAATCTGAAACAAAAACTAATTATGCAGATTAATTCCATTTATGGTGTACGCTTTTAGGATAACTTCCAAAAATTGTAATTATAAATATATATATTTATATTATGTCCATTTAATGTGCATGTATTCAATTTAATCTGTGCTTGTATAGGAGCTACACCTCGAAACAGAAATAATAGAAATAGCCCTCTACTGACCGTAATAGAAACCCATAAAGTGGATTATAAGCAGAATGCATGTGAAGTTTAAGTAATCTGATAAAACCATCAGTTGCAGTAAATCGCCAACAAACTTCAACTGTGCGCAGAAACACACACAGCTGCACGCGGGAACAGACACGCGGCACTATCTGGGAAAGAAGACAGCAGGTAATCTGAAGCAGTTCCAGGACTGTGCTGCTTAGATGGCTCCATGCCTCGAGAGCCTGCTAAACACTACTCCCCTGGCTAAAGCCCCATAGAGGAAGAATCAAGGAGAAATCAGTGTCTGAGCTCATCCAGGCCTGCAGCACAGAGCACTAATAGTAAAGCTAACCCTCACCTGTTCAATAAGACTCCCACCTCCATGTGTGCCGTGAGTGTGTAGTGTGTGTATTTTGCATGATGGCTTCGGGAGAATGTCTGTGCTCATACATATGTGTGTGTGTGTGTGCCAAGAAAGTCCTTGCCAAAAGCGCAGCTGCCTTCATTGTGACGCATGGTTCCATCCCATCTGATCTTTCTATCCAGAAAATAAAAAAGCCACTTCTTTTTTTTACTCTGATACCCCTCCGCTGCTACCTCTTTCTTTCTTTCTTTCTTTCTTTCAATTCTCTCCTCTTTTTTAAACTCTTACATGCTTTTTATCTCATAATTTCTTCCAGTCATGCTGTCTGAATCTTCTCTCCAGACTCACATGGCAGGACAGAACCTGGAGTCCCAGCTCTCCTGCTGGAATGCCATTAATTCCAACATTCCCATCTCTGTCTAAAGTTAGATGATTAGACCGCTCACTTGCTATAAAGTTACGATATTGTTCTGATGAAAACATTCTGCTGTCTTGTCCTCGCTTTAGCTGCTAGTGTTTTTTTTTATACCCCCAAACTTATGCAGACAAAGAATACAGTTTTCATTTGCCTGCGCATTATTCTTTTAATGATAAGTACGCTGGAAGTTAATAGAATGTTATGATACTGACAAGGTTGGAGAGGAAAGAGTGCATACTCAGGATCAACTAAAAAACAACTTTTGAACTCTCACAGGGAGACCAAGGGCGATACAGTGCAGCATACATTGCATATTGATCAGAATGGGGGAAAAGTAAATGGTCGATGGGATCAAACCTACCTAAATAAAAATGTGCTTTCAAAAGACTTTATTAAGTGCATTCACACAAACTAAACAGTGTGCTTCTGACCAAAGGTTGTTGTGCCACCTGATTCAGGCCAAATGAACAAATAAAACCCTTTAAAAGAACGCCTCGACTCAATTAGGCCTTTTAACCGAACCACAGCAAACAAATCACTTTGTTGATCAATCTCTTCAATAATTAAATGCCGGGCAATAGCTTTTGTGTTTGGCTGCTGTCAATACAACTGAAATTTATTTCTCACTGCCTGTACAGGAAGTCAATTTTTACAACCTTTCGATTTTTGACTGTGAAAGCAAATAATCTGAATGCAGCAGTGAGTGGGGTATTAAACAGTCAGTGGTGTAACTGCAGACGATGATGTCTTTTAAGGGTTTTTTTGGTTTTGTTTTTTCCTGCTACAACAGTAATCAATAGATGAATTTAGATATGCCCTGCAGTGCTAAATCCCATGCACTATGCTCGAGGAATGTTGGTGCACAATGCCAAGATATACAGGATATGAATATGATATAACTATCCAGTAGTGGTACTATCCACTGCAGTAATCTAACATGATGAAATACATCCTCTGAAAGCATTTCACAAAGTTTTCTGCAAGGGTTTGATTGTGTCTCCTGCTGTAGTCTCCCTCTGGATGAGACTGTATATCATTATTTTTTCCTAACCTCGGGCTATTTACTACACTTTACACTGACGAAATAACTTACTTTCAATCGGCAACCCTTGCCCTCTTTGTAAGGTAATTTCCCTGGCTGAGAATGGAGCAACCAGAGGAAGAAGCAAAGGGACAAATTATCCTCTGTGTCTAGACAGGTACATGGGCAACAACAAAGGCTAACCTCTACAGAGAACAGATCTGAAGAAAAGACAGGCACACAGTCAAATCTCTAGGCTGCAACCCAAGGTTTTCAGAATGGCGAGGCAACGTACAGTATTTTTAACTGCACAAAAGTAAATAATTATAACAAACAGAAATAAATAATAAAGTTGTCAGCCAATGGAAGGAAGAGTACGTGGGGAACATAAATCACACAAGTATCACAATGCAGCACCTCCTTCAGCACAATCCCCAGAGAGAGGGTCTGGGCAGACTTAGATCCTGGACTCTCTCACAGCTATGTAAATCATACCTGCTGTATTAGACCCTTCACTAGACCCCAACAGCTCCCTTCAGACTCTAGTCACAGGTCCCCTGCTCAACTGTTAATTCAACCCAGAAATCACTACAGCCACTGAGCCCATTGCTCCAACATAAGTCTCAAAGGAAGTGCTCTAACCCCAGCCACGTAACTCCAGACCTCTAACCTCAGATCCTCCAGGTCCATGAGCCCTTAGCTTGAGTCACAGTTGTGATGCTATAGCAGTAAATGTCATTTTAAAGTTGTTCTCAAAACTAAAAATAGCATGATAACAACTCTCAGTGCTAAAAAAAAATGAGAATAAAGAAGCCTGCTGGATTAAATAAAGTAATAATAATGATAATGGAAGATATCCATGTAAAGAAAGCCAAAAAGACTGTTAAAGCTTCACTTTAGAGGCCATATTTGATCCTTCCATACACTTCATTGAGAGCCCAGCAGGAGGAAAAAAAGAGCAGTTGATGGAATGCAGCCATTTGTTTGACCCCGTGGCCGTCTCGGGGAGGAAGGCCGGAGACAGGTAGATATATGGCTAGTTTGTTATTGTGAATTCCAGATCCTGTGATTATCTCTGACTCTCAACCTTCTGGAGTTTTTTAATCTGGGGATTCTTGAGACAGTTCACTTGCAGCCGCTGACGTCGCTTCACACTCACCTTTTTCTGACCCCCTCTTCACTACTCTAATGCCGCACACACAGCACACAAATGCAAAAGCTACAGGATTCCCTGTTTAAGAGAGAAGGAAAAAAAATGAAGTGGGGGGAAAAAAAGCAGTACCTTACAGATTCCAGGGCCGGGGTCAGGTTTCGTTTTAATGTCCGTTTGCATGAGGATGGGGGGCTGTGGAAGTGGGTTGCTGGGCAAAAAATGGGGTTAGCATGGAAGAGTGTGGGGTTAACAGGAGTTCCCCATGGCAGCCTTCCATTGTACACATACAAGCCTGCTGATGTCACACAGCTACTTGGAAGCTGGATGACGGGACGCAGCTTTTTTGCTGCCACTTAAATCGCTTCTCTCACTGCTGATGGAGAATTGGAAATAATGTTAGCTGTAAAAGATGGTGATAGACAAGACAAACAGGAGACCCCCGATAGCAGAGCCTTCTAGACAAAAGGAATCAAGTTTCTGCGCCTTTCTCCAAATGAGAGGTGGCTGATTGAAACCAGATAAGGTTAAAATGGAACTGTTAGGTCCAGTAATGAGATTCCCTGAGTGTATGTTTGGATTAGGTGATTACAGAACTTGCCTTCCTCCTCGCAGTCACTCAGACATGCACACTGACACAGTCTGTATGTACAGACACCTACACGTATGCAGGCACACACCAAGCACTAGGCTATCATGAGGGTAAGAGTTCATGAAAATTGTGAAATACAACTCTGTCTTCCTGTTTCTATACTTTATAAGGAGGTGTAGCAGAACAAAGGGGAAATGGGTTATGAAAATAGACACAGCTGGTAGAGTCTAAACAATGGGCCAGCTGGTTCTTTTTGAAAGTAATGATCCTCATGACTTCTAACACACGTGACAGGGTGTGCAAAGTTAGCAATAAAAGTAAAGCAGAAGATGAAAAGACAAGCAAACTTAACAGAACCCGAGCGTCAGACTAACGCTCGCCTATATGCAGGTTAACATCAGATTCGGGATAAATCCAATACAGAAAGAAGCTAAAAAAAAACCCCAAACAAACAAACAAAAACAAAAAAAATGCCAATTTTAATTTTTTCCACCTATGGAAAAATCTGTTGCATTTTTGCATTTAATTCCCCCCCCCCGAAATTAAATCTTTTATAATACCCTGTAAATCTTTCATTCTACTCATGCGTCTGTAGTACGCAGGCACTCTAGCGAAGTACACTGACATATGTTGAAAGTTTGTTGGCTTAAGTATTCAGATAAAAAATATGGCGTGCATAATTAGGTGATGTTTCCATTTTTTAACTGCTGGGACAACACTGTCAGAGAGGCTTGCAGCAGCTCACTTCAATAACGGTGTGTGTGTGCATTGTTCTTTTGAAAAGTTTGTCACAGTGACAGCGTCACCAGGGTTTTTGACATCGCCTGTCATGCTGAAGATCTCTGCTGCCTCTGTTGCTGTCACTCCTTATCAGCACTCATTTCTTAAGTTTATGCTTGCAAATATTCAAAAACCATATTACCATACCTAGAGCTGCCAGGGGGGCAGAAATGAAAGGAGGCAATAATCTCTCTCTTTCTTTATCTGCAAGCTATCCTTCAGCAAAGTATTCTGAGCTAAGAATTTTCAGCAGGCTTATATGACTGAGAAGGATATTAATGTTTTGATTGTCATCTTTTTTTTTCTAAAATGATCCAGCTTGTGTTCTCTATGGCAAACACTCTAAAGTTATTCTTTTCTAAATTATTCTATTTTACCTCAGGTTAAATGGCAATGTCACAAAAGAGCGTATATAAAATTATTAAATACGGCACACAATAGTTTGGGGAGTGTGGGGGTGGCTTACATGCACATTTAATTGCATTACAAGACAAACACTTAGCACCATAATGCAAAATCACAGCAGTACAATTTCACAGTGCTTCCACACAAAAACATGCTGCCTGGCATGCATTTTGGCATATCCATCACAATGCTCCTATCTGCAAGGTGCAGGGTAACCTGATTTAAGGGCAACTTATTGGATTTGTGGGAGGGACTGAGAGGGGTGGAAGGGAGAAAAGAAAAACAAAAGGGAAGGATTAATCACGATGCAGCGGGATGACAGTGCCTACAAAGGCGGCCATGAAACAGTTGCTTGACGAGAGAATGATTGCAGGATCTGCAAGTAACCGGCTGCCACTGGCGATGTTCTTCCTCCAACTCAACTTGTCAGGTGTAATCATTTTGTTAAGCTTAATGTTTTATGCAAATGCACTTGGGGAGAGTTTTGTCAGGGGGCTGGTTGTTTTTTTTTTGTTTTTTGTTTTTTTTCCCTCAGTGTGTGATGTATGTGTGGGTATGTATTGTGGTTAAAAGTGTGTATGCTGTTGCGTGTGTATGCGAGCATGGGGAGTGGGGTGGAGGTGGTCCATATTTGGCAATGTGTATGTGTGTGTGGTATTGTTTCTTAAGCACTCTGAAAATATTTGCATTCCTCTGAACCCTGCCTGTGTTGCCCTGATTATTTCCTGTATGCATCAGGGTTTTCTCTCGCAGAGATCACACAGCTCAAGTCACATCACACATGACTGAAGAGGAGGGAGCCATTGCTCACGAGTGCCTCTGCACTCTTTCAATAGAGAGGAAACAATAAAAGGATCAATGAGGAAAGGAAAGAACTGATATGTTTATACACTTCCTTGGATGTAGATGGCAGCTGATTTTCCACAATCTATAGACTCAAAGCTCAGTATATTGGCATGATGTCGTTACATTGAGTCACATGACCTATTTTTATATTTTGGAAAAAAATTATTTTCAAGGTGAACAAGATTTCTAATCACTTTCAATAAACTCAAATAAGTCTTTCCTTCACCATTACTGTTTATGACAACAGTAATGACAACTATATTGTATTATACAGTATTACTCCATTCTGTAACAGTTAATAGGTCATACATCTTTCTTAACGGACGCCACTGTATCAGCATCATGGGACCCAGCAGACACAAACAGCCAGCCACACTAACTCTCCCAAATCAAAGAATGTTTCATCTATAAATATCTGAGGTAATCATCTCTAAAAACCAGCAGAGGGAGAAGAAATGCGTTGGGATGGACCAAACCTAACATGGCCCCCAGGCATGCTTTATGAACTTGCACCTTTTTGTACTTTTATTGAGCTATATCATTTTTTATGGTTCATCACCATCATCAGAGGATCTCATGTGAAGAATCAAAGTCTAATGTCAGTGCAGAGGAAGGAAAGAAGTCGGGCTGAATGCGGTCTTAGCCCGGGGTTTCATTTTCAATCGTCCTTCCCCCCCCCCCCCCCCCCCCCCCCCCCCCCCCTCCCCCCCCCCCCCCCCAAAACACACACACCACCCC
>VUQR01035495.1:111959-126303 GCA_015108515.1 Hemichromis elongatus
TTTTATTTGTCTTTTTTCTTTTTTTTTTTTTTTTTTTTTTTTTTGGGGGGGGGGGGGGGGGACGTCATTGAAAAAGACCTTACACTAAAAAACGAGATAAGAACTTTCATAGGAAGGAAGGGTGATTTTCTCATAGACTTTGACATAATCAGACTTCTTTTTGCAACCAGATTGGTAACCTCCTACACTGGTCATTAGAAAATGCAGAATTAAGGGAATGCATTGGATTTAATTTTTAGATGCAGAAGTTAAGCCCATTTAATAATATAAAGTCTAAAGATTAATCTAAAGATTGGGACATTAAACGTGATTAAAGAACACTACTGTTAATAATTCTTATTTAGGCTCCAAAAGAAGCCCTGTGAAACTGCCTAAATTGGACACAGAAAGTCTTCAAAGTGCAATGCAACACTGGACAATTACTGGCGTTTTGGTTGTTTTTCATTAAAAAAAAACAACACACCAACAGTGTTACAGGGCTAACACAGAAAAATAGACAACCTATAACCAATTTAGATCTTCCAATTAACCTAATCCCAGGCATGTTTTTGGACTCTGAGAGGAAGCAGGAGAATCTGGAGAAAACGTATACAAGCACATGGAGAAACTCTGGCCCTTCTTTCTATGAGACAACCGTGCTAAACGCTGCACAGCCATTGTGCTGTGTGCTCATAAGTAAGCAAAGAAAAAAAACTGTAGTTTTCAGCAAACACTGAATAGTATTTTAAAATACAGTAATTAGCGAGTGTGTGCGTCTCTATGTGTGAAAGTGGACCACCAAACCAGAGCAGAGAGGACAAGCAATGTTGCAAATGACAACAAAGGACTTCAACACTGCTGCACAGGCAACAATAAAGTGGCATCCATGGGTGCAATTACAGAATTACTAGAGTGGTGTAGTGGCTCTTTCTCATTAGAATATTACCTCTGGCTCCCAAAAACAAGTTGAACCCCATTAAGATGACCTTCACTGGTACAGCGCTCATTAAAGAATGCTGAAATGCTCTTTTTCATCTGTGGCCGTAATGAGGGGACCGGTGTACATATCAATATTGAATTTTATCAAGAAGGACCCAGGCAGCAATTATAAGGACCTTTTTGAAAAGTTCACTTCTATTATGCCCCCTCTACCACTGGTAATGACATTGTGGCCATAATCGCTCCCCCATGTAGTTAATATCAAATATGAAACCAGATATCAGGGGCCCCAGAGACTGTGAGTGCCTGCTTTGTGTGTGTAAATGTGTGTGTGTGTGCCCACATGTAAGCACTATCACAGTGTAAGCAGGTGCGTCCTTCATTGCATTGTGCCTTTAATCTTTTGATATTACAAGCCATTCATCATTTCATCCTGACACCTTCATAAAATAAAACATACAGTAATTAATTTTGGTAGATGCAGAGATAGGGAGAAAAAAAAACGTAGACGAGAGGAAAGGATGATGAGAAGATGAGGAGAGGGTTATGGAGACAAGGTTTGAGAGTCCAAAATAAAGATTAGATTTATTACATTTTAGGTGTCACATCCAGTGCAAAAAGTACTTTTACATTTTGGATGTGTCAAGTCAAAGGAATAGAGCTAATGGAGTTTAACAAAAATTTAATCGACTAATTTTATGCTTGATTCCAGAAAAACAGGCGATTTCTCTTCATCAGTATGACTGTGTAAAGCTGTGTGACTGCTAGATTTAACCACTGATAAATGTCAGTTCAGAACAAAGGTACTGCAACATCCACTCTATTACTTTACGTCATTCTCACCAACACACGTTTTCAGGTTTATACTGTTGGCATCTGGCTTGTAAGTAGCCTAATACAAATTTTAGATTAACTATATCATGTCAGGCTGGCGAATGTTATAAGTACCTTATTCCTGGGGACTAAATCTAAACATAAATATATGAAATTTTAACTTAAACTGGCATTTTTGAATTCTGATACACACATGTATGGAAATAAAAAAAAAAAGATAGTATAAATAAAAGAAAAAACTGCCAACAAAATTTACAATGTGGACCGCACACTGCGTGCAGTATACTGATTTTTTCTTTCTCCACAAACTCATTACTCCATTGCAACTTGGTTCTCCCTGTCAGTTGTGGTCTACACATCAGCCTCTATTACACACAACTACGCTCTGATCCCTCTAACACTGCTGCAGACAGTGAAGATGGATGCTTACACGGTAGAAAGTATGAAATTAAAAGGAAGAGTCTGATAAATTGACAGCAGGCACCTCAGGATAGAGAAGCATGAGATAGAAAGATCGACCTGACTTGAGAGTGGAGCATCGGGCCGCTGAGGAGAGGCTGATGGATATGCAGCTGGATAAGATGTTTGGCTGTGAAACTGTTGCTGTGTTGTGTGTTCTTTATTTCATTTGAGATTTGCATGTTTATACTGTATACACTTTCTTTTCCACTAGTCTAGGTATTCTTCAATAAATAAATAAAGAAACAAACGAATATAAAGCTGGAGTGCCTGCAGAAATTGCCCCAACACTTAAGAAAGTTTAACCGTTTTTTGTTACAAAAGTAAAGAACAGTACTAAAATATTTCATGCCACACAGTTTTATAAGTAAATTATTTACCTTTTATTTATTGTTGTTGTACTCACTTCTGGCAATTGCATCTTTGAGATAATAAAAGAATGATTTTTGATCAAACTAATATTTATGGATTAAGTCACATTATTTGCTGTATTTTTTCCCCCACCATTACGATTTTTTAATGGTCTTCATTAACTAGTGCTGTGCACACTCTCTTCCAGGCTGAGACTCTGGCTCACCTCCCAGCACATGTGTGTTAAAATTTAAGTGGCAACAACCAAGACATTACTGTAACTAATTTCCTTCGACCTCCACTTCTCAGAAGCAAATGTTGAGGATGTAGTGGCCTTTCGAACTGGCTTTATACCTCCCTCTTGCCTTCCCTTCCTCTTCTAACAGTGGTAAAGCCCCTGCACCCCCCTAACCCTACGCTGCCCGGCTGCTCACCCCAGCACAGGTGTTTCCCATTGCCAGTCACAGTCTCTCGCCCCAACACCAACATTGTTTTAAGGCAGAGGACTCTGGGCTCCTTCCAGAGACATCTGACAAGCCCATGTTTATCTGCACGCATAAAACCGCATGCATCGCAGTGTCTACTCGCTCAGCCTCCAGGGACAACATATGGTTTCAACATTAGTTCATCGCACTGAATGAAGTAAAAGAGAAGCTGTGAGGCCTTTAGTGCAAGAGGGCTAAAACGTGGGAGGAAGAGTGTTAGCATCATCCACTGTATACAGTAGCTCTTTCACAAATGCTATAGAGAGCAAGTGCAGCGTGATTAGGCTGTTACGATACCTGCGTTAATGGGGGCGGCATGCATGCAGTCATCTTGATAATTTAATTTGAGTGTGCCCTGAGGTGGAGCAATCTTTATTTCATCAGCTCAAAGCAGTTTATTTCATTAAAATGTCTTCTTGTCCATCAGTAAGAACCTGTTCCTTTTGAGATAAGCTGGCAGAGTTCATCATAATTGCAAATGTTTGCCCATAATGTAAAGACCTTGTGGGGTCTAGTATTCTTTGAGATGAAAAAGGTTGCCATGCATACAAATCAGGACGAGTGACAGTAATTCCTGCCAACATTTTCGATTAGTGGCAATTCATAAAGAAGTGTCAGAGTTGCTCTCACCTGCGGGGCTTTGTAATTTGGCCGCACAGTTTGCTTTAAAACTGTGCTTTTCTCCCCATTTAGTTTTCTCTAAAAAATTCCCAAGCAAGCCGAGTTCATTTTATTAAACTTAAAACAATTAGGTATGAAAATGAGTCCTCTTGAGCCATCATCTGTAATTTAAGCTTCATACTTTTCCTCACTCCCACGCATTTACAGTATGTTAATGTACACTCGTACGAGCACGCGCTCAACTCTCGCCTACATCCCTCCCACACATCGTGGCGTAGCCGCTGAGAGGGACTAACTGACAGAGATTGCTGGTAATTCAAGCCAACATGATTGACTTTGTGATCACTTTATAGTCCCAACTGGTCTTTATGCTTTCAAGAAATGCCAAAAGTTTCCTGCACAAAAGTGGCAGGGAATCAGGCATGAAGGAAACAAGAGGTAGAGAAACTGTACAACTGCTTTCACTTCAGAACCCACCTCCCTCATTCCTACTTCCCTGACTCTTTCCCCCCTTGGTACTTTTAATGGCATAAAATTATGGGCCTGCAAGAGCGACAACAACTGTCTAGGTTTAAAGCATAATACGTTGACAGGAGTGACACGGCCATTTTCTCCTCCTCCATTAGCGTTGAGACGTGGCCACCTCCTTTTGCTCTTAAGGAACCAACCACAGTGGCAGGCTATAGTTGTCAGACGTCACTTCCTCTGTCATTAACCGCCGACACACTGACTGCTGCTGCTTTCATACTGACAAACAGAAAAAAAATATATATCAAGGAGCGTTAAAGTTTCTCCTTATTGTTACATAAATTCACATTAATCACTAGGTGGACGTGAAAATGTGTGATTTCAAAACCGTGCCCCCTAAAAGCACTAAAAAGTACGTTTGTAACTTGGGAAGAGTGCAGAAAGGATCCCGACCATGAAATCTGTGCACAGTACAAAGGATTCCGATTCTAAAAACTGTATATCTCTTATCCAAATATGGCGGCCACATTCTGTACGCGCTGCCTCAGAGAGAGAGACAGAGAGGAGAAATATGATTTGGATAAACAGGAAGAGGATTATCATTCATAAGCTTCTGAAGAATTTCAGTGGTGAACGCCAGGTTAGCTGAAACCATAAATAAACAAGATCTGTACAAACAGAGTTTTGGTGTCGACTGTGCCTTACGTAATAGCTTCGCTATTGTACAACTGTGTCGAAGCCAAGGTCTTTGTATAACTGATATCCTGTGCTGGTTTCTGACTGGTCTAAATAACCTATGACACCTCATTAGCTCTCGAGTTGGACACTCAGCATCATATTATTAACGGTGACATTGAAAATAGCAGCCACATTAAACACCTCGCACTTAATGGTGCTGGTTTTGATTAACATCGTCTAAACTAAGGTGGCAGTGAGGTTAATGGGAACTTTGAACGCACTTTTAATACACACACTTTAATACGACATGCTTATTATTGGGCTTGCACTAAAAACATGTATACACAGATACACACAGGTTTTCTCTATCTTTGCTCATATTGTCTTGGTAGGGGGGTTTGGGTGCTTAACATAGCATATATATTATAGCACAGAAAATAAGTGTGAGGGACCCATGAAGCTGCCGCTGACTTGTCTATATGAGCCTCATTAGGGACATTGATGGATGGGCTATTGCCACCACTGGGCTCACCAAGAAAAGCTCTGGGTATTATTAGTGTTTGTGTGTTTCATAAACTGACACTTAATTACAGGTGCAAACTCATACAACATACATTAATGAGTGAATGGCCCACTGAGTTTAATGCAGCCTGGATACTTAAAAGAAAGAGCAAATGCAATTTAACACTGTGATAATGAATTGGCTTAATACTTATTCAATATAAGAAAGGACAAATTATTGGTTTAACAAAAATCCAAAAAAAAACTTTTATAGGAGGAAATTAACCTAAACTGGGAAAATGAATAATGCATAACTAGTTGTTTTTAAATGTATGATAAAGGTATCAGCATTTTTTTTTAGTTCCAATGTGGACAATTAGTTCATCTCGTGTACTGCTGCTACCGTCCAAAAAATAAAGAGAAATTTTTTAATTTAATGAGAATATATCATACTTATTCTTTAGGAGCGATGGTAAAAAAAAAACAAAAAAACAGCATTAAACAGATGTAACATGTAAGAAAAATTATTGAAAAATAGAATTAACTTCATAAAACAGCAGATTTTTTATTTACTCATGTCGCAGTGAACTCAATTCTCTTCTTTTTCACACACGCAAAACTGTAGTTGTGTATCAGATTTACAGCTGATAGTTTACTTTTATACCAGAGGAGGTCATACGATATGATATTTTCTGTTTCCCAAAATGGCTTCAGCCCAGAGCCCAGACGTATAAAACATACACCTGACAGCGATACATTTCATGTGATGACACTACTCTGAAACAATCCCGATATTGCCTTTCTCTGTCATAAACAAAACCTGACCACAGTTCTGCTCGCTGGTGTGTGTTTGTGCACTGCTGTCAATTTGTCCATCCGCTGTACGAATGTGTGGAAGGGGAGGAAGAATAGAGGAAGAATGGCAGAAGGACATGGAAAGGAAAACTCTCTTATTCTCAGTGGCAGAGTAAGTAGATGGGTTCACTCTGGGGAGAGCAGTGCGAATGGTTGTAAAATGCACAACTCCATGGTAACTGAAGGAGATGGTGGCTCTTCTGAGAAAAGAAACAAAGCGAGAGAAAGGGAAGGGAGACAGGAGTGAACGAGGAGCGCTGAGAAAGAGAGGAGGAAGGAAGAGTGAAGGAAGAAAGAAAGCAGGAGGAAGGGAGGTGAGCAGACAGACAGAAAGGGATGGAACAGACATGGTGGGGGGGGGGGACTCTGGCAGGTGCTTCATCATCTGCTGAGGCATTGTCAGGCCGCCCGTAAACAGTCATTGGGCTTCTCGAGGGAGCAACCTTCTTCATAACTAGCACAGGTATAAATCTGCCTCTTAGCCACTAAATTAGACACATTCTTGAGAGAGTCTCACTCTGCAAGTGCTCCACAAACCTGAGGGAAAAGGGAAGACAGAAAATTAAGGTAATCCGCTGAGAGCAGTAAACGAGGTGCATGAATAAGGTATAGCCTGTGTGAATTTAACCAGATGGCCACTTTGATCCATATGAAAAATTGTTAATGTTTTCTCAAGCAAAAGCTGTTATGAATAGATTCTTTACACTGAGCAAGAATTAATTTCCCCACCAACTCAAAGAGCTGTCACTGCATCACATGTAAGTGCCTGCTGAAGCTCAAAACTCAGCGCCAAGTCCAAGTCTGCACTCTGTCACTTCTTCACTGTGTTTATCCTTCATTAAAACTCGAAAAACAGTGACACGCTCATAACTTTTTTTTTTTGATCAGTGAACTTTTCTAGGCTATAACATGGTGACACTTGGATATCACTGGCAGGGATTAGTAATGGGGGGAAAGGTCAAGACAAATGAGCTTTCTGACCATATAAAGTGCCTACTCGTCTGTGAGAATCCCTATCATTCACGCTAAAAATAGCGGGATAATATTTATGTCTGGCCATCTATTCATTTGATAAAAGGCAATATTATTAAAATCTTTATCGAAAACAATAATATCCTTTAACATAACATGTAATGTGATATAAAAGTCCAGCTAAAAGGAGTTTGTTGACATGGTGTACACTTACATACCACATCTCCTCATCTGCTGCTTTGAACAAGTTTTCTGAAGTTGGAGGTCAAATATGTCATTGGGAAAAACCCAGCAAACATGAAACTAAAGTGTGTTGCTATGTGTTGTAACAGGATACTAATCTCCAAAACACTCCGTGTATATTTGCTAAAACATTGCTTCACTTGCAACTTGTTTGCTTAAATAGCACTTCACTTACTCATGTTTTAAAAGGGTATTTTATGGGTCAGATGAAGCAAAAAGTAGGTTAATGTTCAGACATTTCAGTATAAAATAATAAAAAAGTGATTTTAATAAATATATAATTTACTATAAAGTTGATAGGGAAAAATAACCTTTTGGTAAAATGAGTATTAACAGGACTTTAAACAACAAATGAATAGCTTAATAAAAATCTTTGATATAAAACAATTTTAATGCATTAAAAAAATGGCTTAAAGTGTTAATTACATCATGCATTAACTCCAAAACGGTGTTTGCAGTCTCAGCCAAGGCTTTGTCAATCCTCCAGTTTACTAGTTCCCTTCTCACTGAGTTCTCTAAAAAAAAAAAAAAATCCCCGCAGGACTTTTTAACATTCTAATAAAAAGATTTTACAGAGTGGCGTGGGTGTGAATTTTGGGGATGATGCCATGAAAAAAAGATGTGAGCACAGGATTGTTAGTGAGGGAAAGGAAGAATAAAGGGAAGGTGTTGAGCATATTTAACTCATAAATCATGACGACACCGTATCACACAAGCAAGTTACCTTTAGTTAAATTATGCAGGGTAACGTGAAAGCGATGCACTGTCTATAAGTTAAAATTGCTCTGCATTTGGTTTAAATAATTAATTATAATGTTGTGAAAGTTTATATATATATATATATATATATACACTGTAACTCTAGAATTAAGTGAAAAAAATTTTTCATGCGTTTTTTCAATCACATTTCTTTTTAAAGATTTATCCTTTTGACAAATCACACAAACAACAGTGCGTGCGAAATTAACACAGCCATAATCAACCTTTGATACAATAAGCCTAGTGCTGACAGAAATAATCCACTGGCCACTTTCTCAATGAATAATTGATGCCCATCTTAACGGACTAATGAATGAATGTGGTTTGGTTTTGAGTGATAGCCCACTCATTGGAAAGCTATCCCAGGAGGGACGGGGCACTGGAGACGGAGGTGCCATCCTCTATAACCTGTATAATTGGTCATTTGACATGAGTGACTTGACTGTGTGTGTCCATGCACTGCCAGTGGAGGCTGACCCTTTTACCCTATTGTTTATTAGCACTGTTCCAGGTTATCACACCAATTAGAGCTGGAATAACAGTGATCAGGAAAGCAAAAACAAAAAGTATAATAATGCATACTATTATCTGCAGGAATAGGAGATCAACCCGGTGATGGCAGGCATAAGAGAGTACTCTTTTGACCTGCCTAAAAATAATTCTAAAACAAATAAATAATCGAGGAGTAATTTTAGAATCAAATGAAATAAGCGACAGATGCAAAAAAAGGGTTTTTGTTCTATAAAAGTTCCCGCTGCGTTGCTCACTTTAAAAAGAACAGCGTGGAAAGGTGACAAAGCTCCAAGGCTGTTCCCTGTATGCATTTGTGCTGGGCTTGTCCAAACAATCATACTTACATTTTAGCACTATTATACGCACACCTGATTTCCACAGGTCTGATAACATTCTCGCTGCCGTTTTGGTGTGGCACTCTGACTAAACAATACCTTATTGACACGAGCTCTGGCCTCACAATAGCCACAAAACATCAGGGTTCCTGTTTTTGTTGACACTGTTTGAGCCCTCCATTGAAAGCAAAGTCACTGTGGACACAGCAATGCATAATTGGAGCTCCCTGTCATACAATACTGCAAATCAACCCTTTAAATGTTTGAGCATGATAAGGCAGAGAGAAGGCACACAGAAGGGGCACAGGACAAAGACAGGGGGAAGTCAGGTGAATGGAAGTGTGGAAAGTTGATAGAAATGGAGAGTTAAGAAATTGTGGTCTCGAGCACCACTAGGGGACAGTAGTAAGTCATGGACGGCAGAAGGAGCGCGCGTGTATGTGTGTGTGTGTTTGTGTATGCATCTTAGTGTGTGTGCGGCAAACAGTGAACAAAAGACTTTCTTTGTTGCACTCTCAAATAATAAAAGAATTCAGAAATAGCTACTTGACTGCTTTAGAAAAGATCTTGACAATGCATTGGCCCATAATGCACAGGAACAGCTCCAGATTTACATAATCATATGTAATGTAAACCACTACGAGGCTCCACAGCCAACAAACAAACTGACTGGGGAGAGGGTGACAGAGAGAGGAGAGGAAGAGAGGGATCCACTTTCCCCTATGGACTTATATACTCACTTAAAGTACATTTTGCTTCATCCGCTCACAACAGTAGCACAACGTTTGCAAATTTTGTGGACACGTGAGCTGATGACAACAGAAAATAAGCTTCTCGGGTAAAAATCACAGCTAGAGAGGCAACTATTTTGATTGTATTTTACTAAAAACCATTCAATTGCGGTTTCCGCAGAAAAGAAGGACAGTTGGGTGTTTTTTACTCCACTGCAATAACAGTTAAAATAACATAAATTATATTTGGTTTAAAAAAAAAATTCTTTGTTTTAAAGGGACATGAAAATTGTGGAACCTTTTCTTTGATCACGTTTCAAGATGAATGGCCAATTGACTTGACGCCATTACTTGTGGCATGCCTACTTATATCTGGTTTCTTTGTGTGTTAAAAAGGGTCATTTGTTTGGTAGCTGGTTTAAACTGGAGAAGTTAACACCTCCACGTACCTCTGACGTTAGATATAACTGTCAAGAGGGAGCCTGTGTTTCTTTTTTGCTATGGTAACCGAAGACGTATATTCAAAACACGCTGCCTCCTCCTCCTCCTCTCTCTCCTCCTCCTCCTCCTCCTTCAGCAATTAAAAGCAGAACAATAACAATATTCACCGATGACAGTGGCGTCTGTACAGTAGTTATGCCCTTCGTTAGTCTCAAAATGTTCCTCATGAATTAGTTAAGTCTGTTAATTGCACATTTATTGCACTCAAGGCCACGGAGAGAAACACTAAACCGCTCTCGAAGAAAAAAAATAACAGTTAAACACGTATAGGAATCATGAAAAATGAATCGAGCTTTTAAATTACAGATTAACATTGTGCGTGTGTTTTTTTTAGTACTACACATTTAATTTACTTGCTATTTTATCTTTCAGGATAAAATGGAAAATTTTCATTGATCTAATCAAAAGGGCTAAATTCACAATTATCGTATTTTACTTTATTAAAGTTAATAACGTTATTAAAAAATAAGCACGCTCTGCTGCTTGAAAATTAGCGATGGATAAATAATAAAAGGAAATTCTGGAAACTTTATTTTGAAAGAACAAAAACAAAACAAAACTAACCGGCCTAATTATTCCAGTGCCTACATTTTGTGTTAAGTGCTTCCAAAACATCATGGTTACGATCACATTTCTTCAGAGACAAGAAAATAAGGCAAATATCAGAATCATCCGGCAGCATAATCTCTTTGTGTTTACACTTTATCATCGCCTTTTCTGATCTCTGGCGTGTTTCATTATGGAGTGATGTTTGAGTGACACTGCGCCGGCTGTCACAGCCATGTGCTGAGGTTCCCTCTCATTTCCAGCAGCAACAATAATAATGACTATTCTAGTGCTAGCCCCACTGTTTGTGTTATTGTTGTGGGGTGTCAGACACAGGCCCTGACGTTTGCTATGCTATCAGCAGGAGTGTACAAATACAAACACATTTGCCTGAGTTATTGACCTTTATCTCCCCACTTTCTTGACAGCCTTCTCCAGTTATTGACAATACAAACACATGGGACGGCGCATAACCTTTCATTTACAGAGCACTTTCTCTCTTTTTGTCTCTCTCTCTGTCTCCCTTGTTCTTCCTTTCCCTCAGTCTGCGCCTCTCTGCACTTGCAATTTGTTTAAATAAAATGGGGGCAGACAATGGTACTGCTCATTTCTGCCATTTTTCTTTCACTCCAAATTTCAGAGGATAATATCATTAGACTGATACAATGGCTGCTATTCAGCCTTAGATACACAGATATTTCAAGTATTCAATATAGTTTTGACATGCTGACATTAGGGGAGATTGTTGTTTCCCTATTTGTTTGCTTACAATGATGTTGATTCCATCATAAATCTTGGGTACCTAAAGCAAGATGTTTGTCTTTATGATGCTCAAATTATCAGTGAAATATATGCGGTCGGTAAAGTGAAAACACAAGGAATAAGCAAAAAAAGATACACAGAAATAAAAACTGGAATTGAAAAACAACTATTTACACTGTAAATAAGGAATGTTAAGATTTTACATTGAACACGGAGAAAAGTATACAGTGAGCAGTTTTATTAATGCAAAATAAAAAACAACATAATTATTCTGGAAATTGAACCGAATCCACTAACCCATAATAAACACTACAATTTACTGCATCTCAATACAGCATTGAATAACAATGGTCATAAAACCACTAGTATTCCACTAATGATTCTCCTCCAGGATTTATTGTGTTTTTCAATGTGTGTCCTCTTGCATTTCAGCGTGAAAAATAGCGTACATAAAATACGGGTGTCCCCACCAGTCGGCCCTCTGCAGGTACTTCAGAGCCCCAAAATTAAATTTTAAACAATCCAGACCAGTGTTTGGTGACCATGGTTAATCATCAAGAAACAAAGACATCAAACAATATTTGATAATGAGAAAAATGCCTCCAGGATATTAGGGGATGGGGGGAGAGCACAGCATGAGCCTCGTCAGCAGAGCTAGGTAGAGAGAGGCCAGACCAGACACAAGCCGCATTCACATGTCTGTGTGTGGTGACGGTGGGTGTCTGTGTGTGCGCGTGTGTGTATCTCATACACAAAAAAACACTTACGCACGCACGCACACATCATCGCCTGTCGGACACACCAATGCGTGTACGCTCACACCTCGTATGGACTAGAAATAAAAATTTAAAAAGCCACTCATTTTCTTTTTTTTTTTAAAGTTCCTGACGAGATAATTAGAATTCAGTGTATGGAGCTATTGGTGAGATTAGAGCGTTGTGAAATTGTGCTTCATTTTGAACTTCACTGCATCACGCCTCAACCCAATTATCTACAGTTAAAATGGCTTAGTGAGGCTCCAAACTGTGACTGACAAAAATACAGAGCAACCTAAAAAGTTTTCTTTATAGATAAAAGTAATTATGTTGCACCATAAAAAAAGCTAGACTTCTATTGGCTCTGAAAATACAAGCAACGTTCAAATCAGACTTTGGCATCTATTAATATACATTAAGAGGATAGTGGTGGAAAAATAATTGATTATTTTAAATATTCCAGTTTTTAAAAATTGTATACATATATTTTTTTAATTAAGGAATTTATGCTTTTAGTAATAGATGCAGATCCAGAATGGCTTCATTTTCATCAGGCCAGTATAATTAGTCCTAACTAAAATAAGAAGTTGGAATGAGGGAGGGAGGGGAAGGAGTGTTGGGTAATGAGAAGAAAATGTTTTTTCCTCTCTTCCTCTGTCATACTGTTATTGGGTTATCCTTGATTGACGCAGCGTTAACGGCCGGGCCAAATCGAGGCAGATCCAGCAACCTAGGCCGAACGGCAGCATGTGCAGCCACCTCGGTCATGCAAATTGCACTCGGGCAGCCCGTTGACTATGATTAATGAGTTTGGGCTGCAGCCTTTGTTTCCGCATGCAGTCGTTTAGAGTGAAATACAATCCCAAAATATTATGAATCCCCTTTTAATCCAGTAAATTTGCTCACATTGCACATGTTGTTTTGGGCAATTTACAGATTTACAGCCAAATGTGTGTGTGTTTTTGTGTCTGTTTGCACATGTGTGTGTGTGTGTGTGTGTATGTGTGCATTAAGGGGATGAGCACAATTGTATTTAATTACATGTCCTCTAATTAAATTCATTAAAAGATAATAAAATAAATGAAAGAAGCAGCTTTGAAGCTTAGGTGAAACACATGTGTCTTGTCTTCCATGATGTAAAATATGGATGTGGGATTTTCAGGGGCAGTCATGCTGTACAGGGGGGATGTATGAATCCGATACCTTGCTAATACTACAGGCATTTCCTGGTTATGGTTTGCCTCATGTTTAAACTGTGATTTTTAGAGCTAAGATCCCAGACTCCCTGAAGATTGGAGAGCAGTTCTGTGGTGCAGGGGAGTGAAGTCACTGGCTTCAGTAATGGAAAAAAAGGAACATTATGACAGTAATACTGACGATCTAGTGTAACAAAATGCTCTCTTTGTAACGTGAGTAATATCACTAGATATGGTAAGGAGGGACTATGTGTAAGACATGGGAGGGCTTGCAATTTCCTTAAACTATGTGATGAGTAAAGGAAATTGCACAGCCTCACAAATCTTCAATTCATTGTCAGATAGTGTTGATAAAAAAAACACTTCTTATGCATGCACACATTTTCCCCTTCTCCACAGACACACACTTTCCCTCTGCTGCAAGCAAAATGTAAATGTTTTCCAGGCATTAAGGTATATAAGTGCCATTAGTGGAACAGTGCTTAGCACTACAATGGTGTGCCGAGAGCAGTGGAGCAGAGATCAGTGCAGCATCTCCTGGATATCAGAGGCAGACATCCTTTGTAAATTCATCTCCTACTGTGAGACGGCTTCACAGCTGGTTAGCGACACTGGGTGTACCACTGCCCTGTTTACACGCAGTCTCCAAAGCACTCATCTTTCACCCTGCATCCTCTCCATCACCTTGCTCTCTCTTTCAGCTCTAATCACAGCCTGCTGTGGCTCTCTTAGCCATCAGTAAATGCATACAGATATAAACATACTCAATACGAAAATGTGCGCTTACACACACACACACACACACACACAGGAGTACATAGTAGGGCAACAGTAGACACCTGCAAACAACAAAATCTCTGA